>JASDQU010367617.1:0-11169 GCA_032191745.1 Picea mariana
CATAATAGAAACACAATGTGCATAACCTCATTCAATACAACGATTTCATTTGCAATGTAGTAAAGAATAATAAAAAAAACAAATCGATTTGAAACTTCCAGGTCTTTAATATGATTGTTATCTTACATCAACAATTGCATATGACTTTAACTATCACTCACAAATTCGATTTTTTTGTTAATGAAGATGTATCCAACAGTGTTTTTCATTCAGAAATTAACTCCACTTGACACATCCATTTCACACAGAAGAAGGATCAGTTCACACACAATTTATGATCTCATAGAGGCATAAAATATCTATTTCTTAACTTCGGTTTCACACAGAGAACAAAATAATAAAGAGTACCTTATTTTTTTCACACCTTTCTTTTTTCAAGAAGCTCTTCCCTTAAACAAAAACTAACTATCCCAAGAAATGAATCCATGGATGTGAACCAATTCCTCCATTCCACAAAATTGGGAAACTAAATCTATTTTTTTCCTAATTGGTTCTAAATTCCCATGATTTTATCAAAATCCTATCACTAACCATTCAAACTTTCTTTTAACTAGATGCTCCTAACTATTCTTAACCAAATATTCAAAAGTTTTTACAAATAAACTTTAAATTGTTGTAGCCTTGGCATGTGATCAACCCATCACATTGTTAGRCTCTTGGTATGACTTGAATAACTCGCCATGCTCATGTGCTTGACCTAATGCACCTGCATCACATACTAATTTAGCTACTAGTTCTTGAGAAAAAAACTCCATATCATTCAAACCCTAGATGTTGAAGGAATTTGGTTGACATATTTTGGACCATACAAGAACATACCAACCAAAAATTATTGTTCCCTTAAGGATAATGGGATTTTTTACCATATTTTGGAGTCCTCTCAAAAGAACAAGACCACTCTGAAGTTTGCAAAGCAATGTAGTGAGCTCATGTTGCACACTCATAAATTTGTTCTCTCATGGTCCACCTAGAGAAACCAATGTGTAGCCTAATGTAGAATTGGTGTCAAGATGATGCATGACTCATCCCTTGGCACATAAATCAAAACTCGGTGCTCTTATGTAGYAGTATGATTGTGTCTTCCAAGAYCCCAAAGTCATCTTGGTGTATTTATCRATTCAAAAGCATATCAACATGGTTATAGGGTCTCTACTTCTAGACAACCCACTCTATCATAGATTGATATGGGCTAATAATGAGATCTGAAAATGGATTCAATAAATACTTCAACAAGGAATGATCAAACCTAGAAAATATTCATGTGGAAACCCCACCATCATTGCACCCAACAAGGATGGTTCATGGTGTTCTTAATTCAAATATTACACTCTTAACAAGATATGTCAAGAATTAATACCGGCCTCTACCATGTATTCATGATCTTTAAAAATGGAAGGTACATAATAATTCTCTAAGATTAGCCTCAAACTTGACTACCATCATGTACCTATTAGTGATGTTGGTATTTAGAAAACAACACTCAAAACTTAGGGTCTCTATGTATGTTTAGTACTCATCCCCTTTGGCCTAACTCATTTGTAATCCACCTTCTTATGTCCAATGAACAAAATTCTCAACTGAAGCTTCACCAACTTCTTTGTCATTGTCTATTTGGAGGACATCCTTATTTATAATGAGACATCGAAAGAACATATGGAGCATGTAGCATGCATCTTGGGAACACTATGCCAAAAAACATTACAACCAAATTTGGGTAAGTGTACCTTTGATGCAATGCATATTTAGTATTTGGTATTCATCATTGACCATGTTGATATCCCTATATATCTCGAAAATTTCAAGGCCATCAAGAATTTTGTTTTATTGTGCAACATCATAGAGCTACAATTTTTTCTTGGCCTCGTGAACTTCTATCAATAAATTGTGTTAAGTTTTGCTCAAAGTTCTTGGTTGTTGAACCACATTATGCACACTAAGGAAACCTTTTACTAGATGCCAACACATAAATGTTCATTTGAAGAAGTCAAGCAAAGGCTATTATCTATGTTAGTTAAGACCTTATTGTTAAGAAGCAACCACGTAAAGATGCAATATTTGGAAGGGTATTTGTGTTAGAATATTGGATGTGATCGTTTAACCATAGACAATATAGAAATATTGTCACCCAACCATAGGCCGAAGCCACCCTCGAGCACCTTAACCTTGACAGAGAATTATTCTGGAAGAAAACCCTAGTATTAATATCCAAACAAGGTGGCACACCTCTCTCCAAGGATAGCGCACCGGGCAAGAATAACCAAAATGGGCCAAGAAGAAAGTCCAAACCATAACCAAGATAGATTCCAAGTCAAAACCAAAATATGCCAGGTGCAGCAACTGCAGCTGTAGCTCTTCTTCAAACTTGCATACTACTGCCTTATGTAGTTATGAGAGGTGTGTACAAATGAGCTCAAGCACCCTCTATTTATAGCCCTCCAAGTCACTTGACTGGGCTAGCTTCTTCTCTTAGAGGCTAATAACCTAATAAAAATTATTCTCTTGAGTTGACTTGTCTTCTAGGGTTCTTAACCAATTATTTAGGGTTTCTTCTTGCTTCCTATAATATTCTATTCTTGTCAGGTTTACACGTGGAGGTAAATACCTCCCACAGCTACCATAATATCAATACTCCATCTTAGTGATATGTGATTGAGTTACTTCACAATTATCATTTTGATCATATCAAAAGGGAATCACTTAAAGTGTATGTACTATTATTGGATATTGATCACAACCACTYAGGATAGATTGATCTCTTGGGCATTTCATGCATTACACATTTAAGAGAATATCTTGTTCCTTTTTTCCTTTCACCCAACTTGTCACTAAACCACATATTGAAAACCTTTTTGATCAGTTTACATGAAAGAGTCATCATTTGACTGAAGCATTGTTTGATTATATGAATATTTAGATAGACCTCAGGATATCCTATCTTGAGGTCAATCTTATCAGGATTGTGACATTTTCTAGACTCCATATCCCCCTCCTAAGGAACTAGTTTTCTACTAGTATTTACTTGCATTTGTCATATCTATTCCCTAAGCTAACTGTTTGATTCTCTCCGGGACATTGTGGGAATAACTCTTTTTGCCTTGCCTATGGGAAATATACATCATAGATCACTTACATATAAGGCATTGATCAACACTGTGAACGACCGAAGTCAAAGGGAATCCTCCCTTGGCCTTGAGCACAAAATCACTTGGCCTAAACAGAGAAAACCTGACCCATAGTGACACCAATTTACAAATTTGCTCTTTAGGACTGATATAAAACACTTCAGAAAACTACTAACACAGTCTTATATTCGACACCTTATCATTGCACATTTTGACCTTAGAGATAAAAAGAACATTTGGAAATTAAATTATGATCTCATGGTTGGCATCTATTTTTGATTGGTTATGAAAAATTGACCTTTCATCATTCCACATTTGATTTTGGGAATAACATAACACCATAGGATCAAATTCTTTGAAAGAGTTGTAGTGTTGTGATTTCTATGCTGTTACATATTGGGCATGATATTTTGATCTCTTTGACACACTGACAATGTCAAAACACAACACTATACCTCTTTCCAAAAGATTTATGTTATGATGTTATGTTGTTTCCAAAATCAAATATGTAGTAATAAAATGTCAAAATATAGGACAGAGTTAATCAATTTTCTGAAGTATATAATGACAATATCAGCCCCAAATTCTAATCCTAAATCAATTGTTTATGATGAGGAGTGGATGACCTAAGTCTGGGGGGTAGTACTACACTAGTTTAAGGGATAGTTAGGCCAAATATATGATGACAAGGGGATGCTATACTACTGTTGGGACAATCAAAGTATGGCAGGCCATGAGGTCTTGGAGCATGCCTAAAGGGTGGCCTAAGGGTCAACGTTTGGTAGTATAGTAGCTAAGGTTTAGGGGGATGCTCTTTAGGGTAGCTTAGATATGTAATAGGGCTAGCTTAATTTTGTTCTAAACAGTCTCAAAAGAGCAGGCAGAGAGGTGTTAGAGTGGTAGGATAGGGGGCTAGAAGTGTTAGCGTTAGATAGGAGAACTTGATTATGACCAAGCATCACTAAATTCCTTCTTTTCTTCTTATTGGACATGATTCATCAACTAAATTCTCAAGTCATTAAATGATGTGACAACAACTATGTATTGTCCTTTATGTTGCAATCTAGTATTGGGAAACCATGAAGAGACAAATGAGTTGAAGAAAACCCCCTTAATAGGAACGAGTGTATGAAGATATAGATTTATTCTGTTCTCTTCCCATGTTCCCCTTTTTTCTTTGGAAGAACCAAAACCCTTGCTTAGTTTCTTCCTATTCCAACCTATATAGTGTCATATTCCAATTTCAAACTTCTCTAGCTTGGATCTGAACCACTAACAAAGAAACATTATACAATGATAAAACATGTTCCCAACTTGAATGAACCAACCAAGTTATGGAAACCATGAAACTTGTCGAAGCTATGAATAAACTTGAATGAACCAACTGATCTTGCTAATGACTAAATTCGGGAAGCTTCAAATTGATATCCGGTGCAACCTTTGTAAGGTAACCATCCATCAAATTCACAACCATTGTAATTCGTGTGAGTGATAGAGAGGCATGGAGACCAATGTACAAAGGTAATATCTCAAACCCTAAAGGAAACAAAAGGATTAAACCTAAATCAATCCCTCCTCAAACTCGCACACTCCTATCTCTTTCACAAGGTTCAAACCCTAAAGGACCTCCTTTTAACTTTTGTACACTTCGCTTCAAAACCCTAGAGACAAGGAGACAAGACTCTCTTCACCATTTCACTAAAATATTACTTTCTGGCACAATTGGCATAGTTGAGAGAGTGAGCCCTAGAACATGAGCACCCTACCATGTCATGTCCATTTTTGATATCTTAGGGTTTGTTGCGCATAGGGTGATAGGGTTGTCCATGAGTGCTAGGGTAGCCTACAGTTTCAACATATGGAAACAGTCAATGGAATAGAACTAGATAGATATTGAAACATATTATCTCTAATAGATATATATTGAAACAATCAATGTCACTTACACTTGGAACAATTTTCGTAGGATAGAACCTTAAATCTAGAAGAAGGCGTGGAATTATTATCAAGCTAGAGATGTCAAAGGCATATGAAATAGAAGTTGAAACCGTTGTTTTAATCGATGTGAAGAGGATCTCCCTCTTACTTCATCTGAAATAGAAGGTGAACACGTGGTTGAAATGAGGGCCAAATGAGCAAATCCCAAGAAAGGATAGCAAGTGAGCTGAATGAGGGATAAATGAGCAAGGAATTAAAAAAAATAGACATTAGGTCCAGGTTCTAACATGTTCAATGGTATTCCTTTTACTTTCGAGAATATTCTCTAAGAAAATGTATCCATGATGTTCAAGATGAATGAATTTTCCAAAATACCAAAGATGAATGACCACAAATCATATGAAGACCAAAGTACAAAGGTCATCTCTCAAACCCTAAAGGAAACACAAGGATAAACCCTAGCCCTCCCTAGTGCACACTTCTTTTATCCTACTAGCAAACCCTAGGTCAAACCCTAGAAGGCCTTCTCCTAATATCTGTGCACTACCCTCTCTCTTGTGCACTTCTTCTCTTACCTAGCCATGGCATAGAGAAGAGGAGCAAGTGTACCGTGTGCTAGAGTGAGCCTTAGGATCCTCTTTATATATTGATCAAGAGGTGCCCTTTTGAGCCTACATTAAAATATAACTTAATTTTTCCCAGGGCGGACCTATAAAATTATATTAGTTATTTAAGACATATTTTATTATTTATACATATCTGGAAGAATCTAAATAGAAGGGGGTGGGAAGACAACTTTATAATATCATCTGATCACTGGGTATTTAGAAGAAAGAAAACATTTGAAGCTCTAAAAGACAACTGAAAGGTTCTTCATATGCTACAACTGATCTCGGAGCAATTAGAAACTACAAGTCATCTGATCATCAAAACACAATTGAAGGTTCCTCACATGCTACAACTGAGACTTGAGTATTAGGAAAATACAAGTCATCTTATCCTCAGAAGGCAACTGAAGAGTTCTTCACATACAACCAACCCTTAATAATTTCTCCACCAAACTTGTAGCATACTTGGTTTGTGACACAACACACAACCATTGGTTTATCAAAATTCTATACCTACACAATAATGAAGGAGTCCTAAACCAGTCTTGTCAAAAGTTGAACAAAAATCATATTTTACCTTCTAAATTATGTTGAACTTACTACCTATGATGATTATGTCATCCACATAAACAAATACAACCACCAAATCATCATTGTCTTTCTAACATAAAGATTGAATTAGAACGGATTCTTTTGACTCCAAATCTTGAGCCTATTTCAAATATTTAAAACTTATATCGTCTTACACATGACACACTCCATAACTTCTAATTAAAACCCCTAGGGATAATACATAAGGAAGTAAAAGAAAAAAAAACATACATTAAGGAAGTAGCTAAGTCTAAATGGGATTTAGAGAGGGGAAGATTTCAAATTTAAAAAAAAAATCACAAGCACATAAAGTTGGGAGAAGAGGGAAAAGAGGAAGCGAAATCTGAGGGAAGGATGTAATAAAGGTAAATGTTCGAGAGAGGAATTTAGAGGGAAAACAATAATCAAGTAAAGGTATGCTTGACATATTGAATAAGAATAACATAGACATAAACCTTGATAGTCATATATAGCCATATATATACCTCAGGATATTCTATCCCGAGGTCATATCATTCAAATTTATGAGTACATTTGACTCCATAGCCCTTAGAGACACCTGTCTTCTTGTAGTGTGTTTTTCTTGAGCATCTGTGCCACTCCCACAAACTACCAAGCCCGCCTATCATCAAGTATTTTTGGGCTCCACCCAAAGAGTTGGTTGTGCACATCTCTCATTGGATACCAATCATTAAATCTATACTGTCTTGACATATCTATTTCATGAATACATGTCACTACGGAAGTAGTAGGGAACCCTCCCTTGGTATATTGCACGAATACATAGACATAAATAGAGAGAACTTGATCCATTGTGACACCTTCAAGGGGATCTTGTTCTATTCCTTAGCACTCTGCTAGCTAGGCTACCTTTCCATATTCAACCTTCTAGTTTGTGCGTTAACATTTTGGTATTAACCTCCCCCCCTCCAATTGTTATTGCCATCAATTCGTTGATTGATCAAATAATAAACATTAAAGAAGAGGCCATGTAGAGTTTTCCTTTTTTTAGAAAATTGTAAAAGCTTATGTTATTGAATGATTTTTAATTGTTAGGGCACACGATTTTCTACTTTGCATCTAAGAAAATCATTTTTTTCCCTCTCTTTGATAGGACACACAAATATGACTTTGTTGTTGAGTTAAAATGGAAAGCACAAATGGAAAGCAATTTATTAATTAATGAGGAACATGAAAAGTCAGAAAAGAAAAAAGAGTCTCAGAAAAGGGTGAGCGGAGTCAATATTATTATTGTCTTTCTAACAGTGAGATAGTTAACAGTGAGTTAGTTATATTTATTGTGAGAAATATCCTTACATTTCCCTTATATTTTCAATGTTTATGTTTAGCTATACTATAATATGAAGATCATTGGCCTAACGTTTCCTTCTCCCTCGATGGAGTATAGGTACAACCAAATATGTATCTATCAGACCTATCATCTAGCTCGAGCGATGAAATTTCGAGAGGGACAAGGGAAAACATATCCAACACATGTAACAAGGAGAAATCAACTAGAGGTGAAAAGGTCAGAAGAAATTTTGGTAGGCACATGAAATTCTTTCTTGCTGAAGGAGGATCATTCTCTTATGAAGATGAGAGCATAGGTGACATCGAGGTTCCCTTGAGGTACAAACACCTACTGAAATAGTGGGTACCCAAGGAATTTCCAGAGTTGGACACCGACTTCTGTGTTAATGAGAGGATGTATCACATTTCTTCATCATCCATCCATGGTCTTAGTTTATTCTCCATGGATGACATAAAGGTAAAATATGGCGGATTGGTTGAATTGTTTGAGTATGTTGGACCATGTTACACTTATGGAGTATGGTTGAGGCTGGTACAATATATGCCTAGTATGCGGAGATATGCACTCACCGCAAATTATATATAGCTGAAAGACAATAATAAAAATAAAGGAGCGACTATGTATATTGATGGAAGGCCAAAGGCATCAGGGAATATTGTAGGTCTTATAAATAGTACAAGGCATGGGACAACAAGAAAGGAACCCAATTGCATTTTTGAGGAGCATGAAGGTAATAGGATATTTGTATGTGTGGTGAAAACAATAACGATAGGCGAAGAGTTGCTGTTCGATTACAATCTGAATCGAGTCGACCTAGGAACGTCTACTTTTTCTATAGTAAAAAAACCATTAACCCCAAACTTAAAAAGGGATTACTTAATTTGTGACTATTTCATTTGTGACGAAATTTTATTTTATTTCTGAATGTTCCATTTGCTAATTTTTTCTCGATGTTTCATTTCGAAATATTTGCTAATTTGTATGTGTGAATGTTTCATTTGATAATATTTGCCAATATTCCATTATTTCATATATTTTTTTTCAATATTTCTTGCACGTACTAACATTCTTCTTGAAATTATGCCAGAGTGGTGATCGGGGAAAAGGCTCTGAGAGTGGAAAAGGTGTTGATCGGGGAAAAGGCCCCGTTCCTAGCACCACATCAACTGAAAATGATGAATATATAAGCGATGAAGAGATATTTGATTCTAGAGACCCCTTGCAGATAATAGGATTGTCCCTAAGAAAGGCCAATAGGGAATTCTGGGATTTGGTCGCTGCTGGGCCAGAAACAGATGAGGATTTCCTAAGGATATCTGAATTACACGTTAAGATATAAAATTATGGGGTAAGTCATGTCATCTAACAATATCAATTTTTGGTTTTAAATTTTGTAATTTGATATATGCAATTAACTCATATTTCTCATTGTAGAATTTTATGAGATTGATGAGAGGGGAAGGGGAAGGTCCTGGTAGTAGCAGCAGGATTGCAACAATGAACCCGTATGGGCATGTAACCATGAGGCTATTTTCCACCCCAAGTGTGCCGCCTGAGACTGATTCTATACCTTCTAGGGGTGATGCCATGCCCCCACAACACACACCAGATCGTGCAGGTGGTGTACATGATCATGGAACTGATCACTCTTCTGTTGATTGTTACCCTGGTGCTACATGCATCCAAAGAATAGGAACAACCGTAGTATCATTTTTGGTCGACCAGGACATGGTTCCTTTAAAAATAGTACAACTACCAGGTATTTAATATATGTATTTATCGAGATTCCTGTTATATAATTGTTTAAACAATCACATATTAGTGAGATTTAAATTACTAATGATGACGATGTTTTACAAGAAACAATGTGTTATACAATAGTTTGTATGACTATGCATTATAAATTTTTGGGCTGACCATTCAACTACGATGGAATCGACAAAATTCCAAACTAAAAAGCATTCTTATCTCTAGACTGGTTGGCGAGTTTGGTGACTCATTCAATAAGACGAAAGTCTTAAAAAGGATCGAAAAGCATTTGAAACATGTTAGAGAGGTGTATAGGAATAAATTAGTACAAGACCCCAAGTGTGAACGCCCTTTGGTTGTCCCTAATAGGGAGTGGAAATAAATTATTCTTGATGTAAGAGAANAGAGGCATTGGTGGAACCCCTTGGACTCCGGATTGAGTCAGGGAGTGTGCTATTTGGGTTGATTTATTTACTGTGATATTTCATTGATTTGATGATATGATGTTGACATGCTCTGACACAATTGTTGATGATGTAGGCTGACGATAGCTTGCCAACTAGACTCACATATGGAGTAAAGGGGCCACACACGATTTCCAGAGAGGTTGAGGGAGAGGTGTGGACAACAGACCTGCCACAGCCTACTAGCACTCCCGTCGTGGCTCGAACTATAGGTTAACTATTACCTAGTTCGAGAGGATCCACGATACCATGAGGGAAGACTGCGATAGTCGCTCACGATGATTCTAAGGAGCGCGCAATAAGGTGGGGGCCTTATTCCTTAGAGCCCTTAGTCTCCCACAAGTTCACCTGGTGGAGTGTTGACTCCAGGGGTTATAGATGTCTACCAATCAGTCGAGTCGGCGAGTGGCACCCTTGGAGCACGTGGTGCATCCTGAAGGGCATGTTGCGCAAAAGAAATACAAGTTGGCGAGTGGCACCCTTGGAGCACGTGGTGCATCCTGAAGGGCATGTCGCGCAAAGGAAACGAACGAGGCGAGTGGCACCCTTGGAGAACGTGGTGCATCCTAAAGGGCACGTCGCATTGATGATGATGATGAAACAAACCTAGATAGCCCTAAGACATTAACGCCTTAAGAAATTCGTAAAACAACTACCCTAAACAATTGCCGCCCAGTTCAAAATCTAAACCTAAGTCTAAAAACTTTTCTAAGATAAAATTTCGACTAACCTTAAGGAAAAGACTCTATAAAAATAAAAATAAAGCTGTAAACTAAAACCTGCTTAAGTAATGGTTTTAGTCTTTTTAAATTTAGGGGGGGTAAAGTGAAGAGAGGGATAAATTAATTGAAATCCATGATTTTAAATTGTAAAGAAGAAATAAAATTATTTAACGTGTGGGAGTATAAAAAGTTATGAATTTAAAAATAAAATGAAAAGATCAATTAGCGCATTTACCTTTTTGGTTTAAAAAAAAAAGAAAGAAAGAAAGAAAGGGAATAATAAAAATAGGGAAACTAAGTAATAAAGGAAACATAATAAAAGAAAGAAGGGGACATAGGGTAAAAAGCAAAGTCAACATAGTAAGGAATCAGAAATTAAGAACTTTCTAAAATGAGCTAAATTTTAGCAACTTCATTTTAGGGAAAGTTTTTAAAAGCATGTAAGGGGATCTAGGAACACCTAGGAGTAATTTTAGGAGCGACTCTAGGTGGGTGAGGAAAAAGAGCCTTTTAATAAATTTAAAGAAAATAATTTTGGAGAAACATGGGGGATGATTGACACTTCTACGACAGAGAATTTTTAGAGGGTTTTCATTAAAACTTAAAATAAATGTGATTTAGGAAAACCCTCTAAAAATTCTCTGTCGTAGAAGTGTCAATCAC
>JASDQU010367620.1:0-11513 GCA_032191745.1 Picea mariana
CTTCTTGTGATCTTGGTTACTGCAGAAAATTGTTTATGGTGTAACTGCAATTGTCTACGGTTCAAGTAAAATGATAAAATTGGAATGAAATTTATTCTTGAGCCTATATTCATGAAAAATCAACATGGTATCAGATATTAGGTCTTGAAGAACTCATTGCAAAAGAATCTACCTAGTCATCCTCTCACTTCTGCAGAACCGTATGACCCTCCTAGGGTTTCTAGATATTCGTACAACCCTCCTTTCTGAGGTGTTACAACCCTTAATACTTGGAAGTTGGGGATATTTTTGGAATAGGAGAGTACTCTCTCCTCTAGCACATCTCAAGAGAATTTGAAAATAAAAATCTGAGCATTTTGTATTTTTGGCCCTAGGGTTTCTAGGGTTTCACAATTTTCTACAGACTTTTGGTTTTAGGGTTTCTACAACTCATTGAAGAAGATTTCAATATTAACTGTGTTATTTTGGATTTCAAGTCTTGCTTTTGGAATTCATAAGCCCAAAAAAACCTAAGGTTGTTATCATAGCCTAGTCATTAGGTTTTCTAGCCCAATTGGCAAGGGTTTGTGAAGAATCTGAAAATATGATGAAAAAAACCCTGGGGAAAGATAGGCTTGATGGATCAAGCAACTTTAGTTCCTAAAAATAAATATTTCAAGTCACCTTTGAAGAGGAATAATTATTATGGGTGATATAATTTTTTTTACCAGAGATAGCTACCGATGAATAGAAGGAAGATGGCATCAAGATGTCAGAGATCAGAGATCAACTAAGTGCAATTGGAGAAATCATATCAACACTCTCAGGTGTGCACTTGTATATATTATTTGTATCATTGCTGAGATCATGGATCCAAATGGATCTCAGTGCATTCAGAGGAACAACACACTAGAAGTGAAGACTCCAAGCTTGATTGTTTTAATTATCATGCCTACATTCCTAAAGTTTGCTACATTACAAGTAAGTGTTATAGATGTGATAACAATCCTTAAATTGTTTTTATTCTAGAGACATACTCATTATTATCCTTTAGGATATATTCTTGTTTTGTTTCCTTTTGTTTTCTTGTTCCAGGAAGGTTAACAACAAATGAATATGGTTATACTTCAGACTTCAGAAGGAGTCACTTGACTTCATAGGGAGTCACTTGACTCACAGGGAGTCAAAACTATTTGAGAAGGAGGAAGAACATAACCATCATTAAGGAAACCAATGCAATGATGCATGATCATAGTCTTCCTATGATTCTATGGGAAAATGAATGCATGACAATAGTATATGTTTAGAACATGAGTATTCACCAGATTTGGAAGAACATAACTCCCGAAGAAGCCTTCACTAGAGTGAAGACTGATATTGATCACTTCACGATATTTGGGTGCCCAGTATATTTTTTATGTACCCAAAGAGAGGAAGCCCAATATAGACCCTTCAGGGAGAAAGGATACATTTATGGGATACAATGAATCTTCAAATATATATTGGATCTACATCCCTAGCTAGAAACAGATTGAGATAAGCAGAAATGTTGTCTTTGAAGAAGAGATAGCCTTTCAAAGATCCAGAGAATCTCAGATGGAGATTGACAGTGAGACAATACCTTCTCCCCCTTCAAAATTTCAGAGGGAGACAGACATTATTCCAGTTGATCCATTTGTTCCAACTGATCTAGTTTCTCCAGTTGATATGCCCAAAGATATTGCAGTAGGGCATAAAAGGATAGCCTAGGCTTGAAAAACTCTGTAGGAGGAAGAGGGACATACAAGCCCCTCAAGGAACATCCCGAGAGAGTAAGAGACCAAAGATATTTTAGATCTACCTTTCAGCCATGAGCCACATCATTGATTCAGAGCCTTCTTTTCATGGATAAGTGACAAGTGAACATGTATGGTAAGATGCCATGATAGAAGAATACCGGTCTATATTGAAGAATGATGTATGGGATATTGTTTCGAGACCATAAGGGAAGTATGTGGTGACTTCCAAGTGGATCTATAAGATCAAGCATGCAACTGATGGAAGTGTCGATAAATACTAAGCGAGATATGTAGCCAGAGGATTCTCACAAGCAAAGGGAGTTGACTATGATGAGACATTTTCTCTAGTAGCGCAATACACTTCTATCCATACTATCATCCATGAGTTGGAAACTACATCAGATAGATGGGTTCTTGATGAGTTTGGATTTCAGCAAGAGTGTGACTGATCCAAACCTATATTACCATATTTTTGGCAACAAGTGCTTGATTTTGGTCCTGTATGTGGATGATTTATTCCTTACCAATTCAGAAAGACTTTTCTGAATACAAGAAAGCATTGAATTATGTTTTCGAGATGAAGGATCTGGGTATGTTGCACTACTTCCTGGGACTAGAAGTATAGTGGAGAACTGATGAGATTTTCTTGAGTCAAGGAAAATATATAGTGGAAATATTTGAGATGATGGACTGCAAATCCATGCCTACACCAATGATGATGAAATTGAAGAAGATGAATGAGGCTTCTTCCGATTCATATGATATTGATCCATATGTGTACAGACATTTGATTGGATCACTGATGTGTCTGCTTAACACCAGACCCAGTATATGCTATGCAGTGAATGGACTTATTCAATTCACAATTCAGCCGAGATAGACTCACTGGATAACAATGAAAAATGTATTGATATATCTATGAGGCACAGTTAGATATGGCCTGAGATATTCCTCTAGTGTAGACTTGAGTTTGCAGGGATATGCCGATTGGGTGGGGAGCACATTGAACTGGAAGAGCACGTCCGATTGTTGTTTTACCTTGGGTTCTTCCATGGTTTCCTAGTACAACAGGAAACAAAGCTCTATGGCATTGAGTATTGCAGAAGCAGAGTATATAGCATTGAGTGTGGCAGTTTGTGAAGCAGTGTGGCTTCACAAGATTCTGAAAAGATTTATTTTATCATGAGATTGATCCTATTATTATTCATTGTGATAACTAGAGCTGTGTGAAGCTCTCTGAGAACCCTATGTTTCATGATAGATCGAAACACATTGAGATAAAATATCATTATATCAAAGACATGGTGTAGAGGAAATAAATAAACATGCAATACCTTCCTACACATGAGCATATTGTAGATATATTCACCAAACCGCTTGCCAAGATGAAGCTCGAGTACTTCCGTGAGAGACTAAGCTTGGTGAAGAATACCTCCTGTTATCACCATAACATTCTTAGATGGAATCCAAGTTTTAGATTTAGCAAGGGGATACATCAGGGTGGAGGCACGATAGTTTGGAGGACCAGGTTACATATAGCTAAGAAGGGCCAATATGGAAGAAACATGGAATTTGATGGGACCTGGTAGACCATCGATCTTGAGCTGCCTAGATCGACGACTGGGACACATATCGAGTGATGAAGTAGCATGGAAGATAATTGTTCGATGGCGGGCCGAGGAAAATACCATGGTTTCATTTCACGGACACGTGGCACCACGAGAGGCATATCTGGGCGAAAAGTGGTCTACCCAAAACTATTTTGCCTCACCCCCAATATCAAAAAGTGCATAGAAAAGGAGGGCCTCGATCATTATTTTATGATATTTCAAAGCATTCAAATGTTTGAAATTTGGCGCAAATGCTCCATTCGAAACTAAATCTCAACAGTGAACTAGATTCACTCATTCTTTGTCTATTCACAAGTTTTTTTCATCATGGAAAAGAACCCTATCATTTTATCCGTAACAGAGAAAGTCCCCGCCTCTAAATAAGAAGCCCCAATTGACAGGGACTCCGATGTATTTGACACAAAAATAACAGTTGCACCCATTTCCGTGTCCAGGGCAAATTTGTTGGACAATGTTGGAAAACGAATACCCTTCCTCGAAGTGGCCAAATCTTCCATTACCCCCTACGTCGTAGAAGTCATTTTCCCTTTCCCAGAGTTCATAAGTTGGTGTGCAGAATAGTATTCGTAGGAAGAAAAGGTCATTTTGAATAAGTTAGGGTAAGAAGTCTTATGAGAAATAGATATCCTGTCAACTCGAGATGCCCTCAGCATACCAGAGTCTTCCCCCTCAGTGTCAGAGCCCTTCGAGGAAGAGAAAATGATCACAGTCTACAAAGAATGTCCCTCTAAAGAAAAAACCCTATTTTTATAGACCATTGTTAAACCTGAACATCATTCCGAGAGTCTGTCGTTACCTATCAATGTAAGCATCATGGTTATTGAGGTCCAGTGGGCTTGTTCCATACTTAGCCAAATTTTAGGATTGGATAATGACAAGTTTGTAGCAGAAGTCATGCTAGGTTTCCTGTTGACCTTTTTTATGTTAGAGTCCATTCAGTCAGCCTGTATAAGTTTTGAAAATTTCATCGCTGACAATATGCATCAACAACTGGTAAATTTCAATTCATTGAGACACTTTAGGTACTACACACACTTGCTGAGAATGTTTCTGGAATGGAATAAGACCGAATTCCCTGAAGCTGCATTCATCTCAACTGAATGAAAAAGGATCACAATGCTTATTTCATAAATAAGATCATGTCCAAGGTTTATAGTCTCATCTTCGGCACAGACCTACCAAGGGTTTTGGAAGAAATAAAAAGCTCTTTACAACCCAATCTAGAGAACCGGGTAGGATATTGGATGTTGTTTATGCATTCTACTGTAATTTGGCTAGATGGTTATCAAGAAGGACCTTACCTTTTACCTGTCTTTATGACTCCCAGAGTATTTTCCCTAGATTTCATCAGACAAAGAATTATTTCGCTGACAAAGCATTTTCTGAAAATGCAAAAGGCATCTAACTTAAAATTTCCTTTCATAATAGGACCCTTTGTGGTAAAGAATAGGTCTTGTTTGCCTCAGATCCAGGACAAAATCAATGGATTCCGGTTTACATAGTTACAAGGGAGGAAATATGACCCACACCAGATCATATCTAAAGGAAGACTAATGAGCAGATAAGGCCCCTACGAGCATGAGCAGGCTGAAGGATTTGATAAACTGGAAAACTTGGAAACTTGTGCAGATATGGAAGTCAATTTGCAAAATGATCATACACAACAAACAGAGGAATCCCCACATCAGATCTAGACACAAAAATATTCTCCAAGGTTGATTATTAAATCTCCCAAGATGAGTGTTTATAACAAAAGGAGCAGTTCAGAGGCCTTGGGCACCACTGGTCAACAAAATGTTCTCAAGAAAGTGAAGATGGTGGAGGAAGATCTCAAAGAGAAAATGAGCATGGAGATGGTGGAAAGAAGAAGCAAAGATGAAGAAGCTAACACAGAGAGTATTCCATAGGGTGAAAGAAGCTCAAGGACTTTCAACAACAAGAAACATATCTTTAGCAAGACACCTAGGGCAGTTTACCAATCCAGAGAAGATTTAGAGAATTAGTATGTTGTGAAAGGAAGTATGGCCAATAGTGAAATAAGGGATTTGTTTCCTAAAGTAGAAACTATCTCTCAGCATAGGTCTTCCCTGTTCTTAGTTGGGGATGTAGAAAGAAAGACATTTAACATAACAGTGGCAGAATAGGATAAAGTGTCTAAAATAAATCTACACTGAGAAGATTAGTGCCCTAGATAAGGAAAGGTTCCACAAAAACACCAATGACATGATATATTCATACTACCTGAGTCTAAGTCTGAGGGTTTCAAGATTAACAACTCATACACTTAAATTAGATGGATAGTTGAAGCAGGAGAAAGCATCTAGCAAAGCTTGGCAGACCCAAGTCAAAAGATTGGAATCTTAAGGCCCTCAAGGCATAACGACTTCTTTAGATGAGAAAGAGAAGATGATCCAAATCCTAAAGAAGAAGCTGAAGATGTCCACCACAGAGCATCCAAAAACAACAGAGCTAGCTGCTCTAAAGCAAGAAAATGAGACATTCAGACAAGAAGCACTAAATTAGAAAGCTAAAGTGTTGCAGCTGGAAAAAGAGAAATAGAATTGGCCATAAGGACAGGCAACAACATCAGATATGGTTGTCATTGTACCTTCTAATACAGAAGTTGGATCAAGCACTGATGGATTGGTTCAGGCTATGTCCCAAGTAATCTTAAAGATAGGGGAGATCAAGAACCTTAAGGAGGTCATAGAAAAGATGTGGCAAGAGATGATAACGAAGGAAGAAAATATGGCCCAATTTCAAAAGGATAATCAAGATTTGCATGAGAGGGTGAACAAGATGAAGACAAGGTTGAAGGGAAAAGTATTGTTGCAAGGAGCTAAACATGTAATCTTGGATTCTATGCCACTGAAGCTGCTAAATTCAGAGTTTATCTGAATTTTATAAATGACAATGACAACATGGCTATCACTGCCTAAAACAGATGTACTGTTATTAATGAAACACTGGCGAAAAAACCCTCAGAATGGACCCAAAATGCTATTGATTTGTTGAATTCTGTGCCCACTTCCGATATTTAGACCATTGGGGTAAAGGACATAACTTCACTGATCATTTGGGCCATGAGGATCATCGCTAAACACAATTTTCCCAAATCGGTTCAAACCAAAGCTGCGCAAATGGAACATAGTATACAAGAGTTTAGTGATACATTTGAACAATTGTTTATCGAGGGCCTCTCACCATTTTGGGATGGTAAAGGGAAATTATACAATCAAGAGGAATACAATTCTCTCCTCACTTAGTGCATAATGGATCATTCAAAATTTGAAGGCCTGGAAGAGAACCTAAAGGGGCCCAGTTTGGTGGAATATTTGGATGCAGACTTCGAGATTTTGAATCAGTTCAAGACAGTGAAGACTGGGTTGCCAACTATGTCTTACACTACCTTCATTAACTTGGAGATTCTGATAAAGCAGATGATGGATTATGAGATTCCTTCTGACTCACAGTGGAAGGAGATCGTACAGTTAGGCAAGATGAAATGCAGTTTTCCAGGGACTAGTAAGTAACCTCCAGGTGTCACCAAACTAGCAAGTTTGACAGGGAATCACAACAAGAAAAATGGAACAAAGGAAGCCAAACAGTCTAAGAGATCCATTTCTAGTCTATGAAACTTTTTTTGTTTAATCATTGTAAATCGGTTCATATTTCGAGACTATCAGTTGAAATTATTATAGTCAATTTTAGAAGCTGAAACATTTTGGTTTCAACCATTGTAATCTAATTGTATAAGTACTAGAAATTCTAAATGAATTAATGTTGGCAGAAGTGTAAGGGCACCTTTTTGTTTCTTCTAAACTCTATTGTAATTTTCTGGAGCTGAATTGAATACATATGAAGAATATTTTTGAAGTCTCTATGGAAAGATTCTAATGGTGGTGATATGAGTTTTGTCTTCTTTCATTGTATGTATTTCCTGTGGTTCTTTATTCCCATTCACACAGTCTTCTATTTAAATTGGATAGTTAAAATCTCAGAATCCATCTTGTGATGATCTTGGCTTAATCAATTTAAACTGTGTGAATTTCCTCTTAACCAATTCAGAATTCATTTCAATAATGCTTTGCTGCAGTTATTTGTTTTCTCTTTCTTCTTACACCCTGCTTAAAATCAATTAATGAATCAGATTCATTGCCTCATTTAGCCTTTATCCTCTGGAGAGTTCTACTATCCAGTCATTGTTTTTGTTCAATTTCATAATTCTGACTCCATAGCCCTGAGTGTTCCTCCCCTTCTTTGCCCACAATTTTGTAAAAAAACCCCAAAACAATCTGAATCTAGCCAATGATTACCAAATAAATATTAAGTGACCCTCTTTATTAAGAAATATTAAGAAACAATCATCAAAGAGGTAGAGAAGACTTCATCCTCTTTTGATTTTGAAAGTGAGATGGATAAGATCAAAATTTCTGTACCATTTAATGAATTAATCAAGAATAATGAATATAGAAATCAGATCACCATGATGCTTAAAACGGAACAGGGTTCTGATACCCTGAACATACAATATGACCACCCTGCCATCTTAGTCGGACCAAGAGTAGAAGAAAATGGTGATAAGGAAGAAATTCCCCCTTTCTATGTTAGCCTGAAAGTCCATTATATGACTCTACACAATGCCCTGTTGGATTCAGGGGTATCTCATAACCTAATGCCCAAAGTGGTCATGGATCAAATAGGTTTGGACATCACTAGGCCCTACAAAGACTTGTTCTCTTTCGATTCTAGGAAGGTAAAATGCCTAGGTCTTATCAAATATTTGGTGGTATCTTTGGCACAAATTTGAGCAAAGAACATGGTCATGGATGTATTAGTGGCTGACATCCCTCCCAAATTTGGCATGTTGTTGTCCAGGTCATGGGCTGCAAAATTAAAGGGAACTCTCCATACGGAGATGTCATATGCCACTATCCCTGTCTTTAGTCAAGAAAAAAGATTGTACATAGAGGTTTTTCTTAATTACATGGTCAACAACAAGTCACAGCCTTGCAATCATCTCATATACTCCGTGGAAACTAAGTTGGGATCTTCTATTTTCTTCAATGAACTATGTTGCGAAGAGGAAGAACCAGAAATTGACATGCCCAACAAAGGGAGATCTAATCAGCATATTGGGGAAGACTCAAAACAACAGGATGAAGCAGAAGATTAGATATGGAAGATGATTTTTGATGGAGCTGCCTGCAGAGAAGGAGCGGGAGATGACGTTTGGATAAGTCATCCCAAAGGAGATTCAAAATTATGTTCTTATAAGCTTGTTTTTGAATGCACGAATAGCATGGCTGAATATGAAGCATTAATATTGGGGTTAAATGTTTTGAAAGAATTGGGTGACAAAAGAATTGATGTACATGGAGACTCTGAGCTAATTATAAATCAAATCAAAGGCATATACCAAGAAAAACACCCCAGACTAAGGGTTTATGGAAATCCAATGCTAGACCTTCTTGAGAAGTTTCCAGAATGTAATCTTTTAGAAATTCCAAGAGAATAGAATTAGGCTGTTGATACCTTGGCTACTTTAGCAATAGTTTTCAAAGTTCCAATTTTCCTTGAAAAAAGCTACAAGGCTGAGGTGAAGTATAGGCCAGAAGTACCAGACAATACAAAGCACTGGAAAGTTTTCAAAGATGTAAAACAGATAGAAATTTTCCTCAAGATGGAGAATGAATTTGTGAATTTGAACATTGATGATGAATAATGTGACGATGAGGTGGATACAACTGATTTCACAAAGTAGTGGTATTTTGACAATCATATTACAGGCAGAGATATCATTTAACTAAAGAGAAACATCATTCCTAAAGGTCTGGTCCCATTGGAGAAACTCTTTGATGATAATGATGTGGCCATAAGTCCAAAGATTACAGTAAATGAAAGGGATGTAGAAGATTTCAATATTGGGACCCCATAGGATCAAAAAATCATTAAGCTGTCCAGAAAGCTTAGCCCTGAAATGAAGGAGAGGTATGTAAAATTGATGAAAGAATTCCTTGATGTTTTTTCTTGGAGCTACAATGATTTGAAAGTCTATGACACAAGTATAACTCAACATGTTATCCGAATAAAAGATGATCACAATCCATTCAAACATAAATTGAGAAGGATAAATCCTTTATTTCTACCCCTGATTGAGTAAGAAGTAAAGAATCTATTTGAAGCCAAAATCGTAGTGTCCCTGAGATTTTCCAAATGGGTGGCAAATCTAGTGTCAGTCAGAAAGAAGAGTGGAGAAATCCGGCTGTGTGTAGATTTTAGGAATCTGAACAAAGTATCTCTAAAAGACCATTACCCATTGCCTAATATGGATCATATTTTGTAGAAGGTGGTGGGTTCTCAAAAGATGTCAATGTTGGATGGATTCTCAGGATACAATCAGATTATGGTGCACCCTGACGATCAGAAAAAGACAAAATTTACCACACCATGGGGAACATTTATGTATGCCAAGATGCCTTTTGGGCTTATGAATGTAGGGGCAACATTTCAAAGAGCCATGAATATAAATTTTGCTGATGAAAAAGACAAATTCATTGTTATATACCTTGATGACATCACTATGTATTCTGCCTCAGATAAAGAACACCTCAAGCATCTTAGAAGGGCGTTTCAAAAATGTAGAAAGTTTGGAATCTCGTTGAATCCTAAGAAGTCAAATTTCACCATGGAATAAGGAAAGCTGCTGGGTCACATTATTTCAAAAGAAGGGATAAAGGTAGAGCCTAGGAGAGTTGAGGGAATCTTGAAAATTGGCATAGCCAGAAGTAAAAAATAGGTTCAATGTTTCCTAGGGAAAGTAAATTTTCTGAGAAGGTTTATCCCAAATTTGGCTGAAATCATAAAACACATCACCAACATGCTCAAGAAGGGAAATGGAATAAAGTGGGTTCCTAAAGCAAGAAAATCCTTTGAAGACATCAAAGTGCCATTGACCAAGGCTCCAGTACTTGCAAGTCCTAATTTTGAGAAGGATTTCATATTGTTCTCTTTCGCCTTAGAACACACAATTGTTGGTGTTTTACTCCAGAAAGATGATCAGAATTTTGAGAAACCCATAACGTATTACATCAAGACATTGAGGGATTCTCCTTTGAAATATGACATCATGGAAAGTCAAGCATATGGTAGTCAGAGCCTTGAAAGAATTCAGATTTTACATCCTACATTCCCATACTACTTCTTATGTACCCAACAGCTCAATGAAAGACATGTTAACCCAGCCTGATACTGAAGGAAAGAGGGAAAATTGGATAGCAGTGTCGTTAGAATATGACCTTGAGATCAAACCCACCAAGTTTATCAAAGGACAAGGGCTTGTGAAGCTGATGGCATAGACAAATTGTGAACTGTTAGGAATAAATTTCATTGCAAACCTATCAGAAGGCATAGAAGAAGAAAGTGTTGATTAAGGTTGGTTGTCATTGATGTCAACCCTTGAAGAAAGCCCCATAGCACAAAGGTTTGGGTAATGGACCCAATATTTTTTGATGTAAATATGACTCATTATTTTTTTGTCATGGTTGATAAGAAGTAAATATGGATGAACTCCAAAGTGGTACCCTTATGGTGAAAGCCCTCACGGGAAGATGCTTTGTGGAGTAAGAGAATCCATTATTAATTGTAGAATAATGAGATGAAGGAAAGTGAATTTGTCAAGGAAATTATCCTAGATGGATAGTGCTTGTCATTCCATTTTCGGTGGTATGTGGAACATCACATAATTCCTCACGGTTAGAGAGTTATGGCCATGAGAAGTTGGAGATCCCAAGTTTGGGTAATGGACCCAAGTTTGTTTGATGGGTAACAGTATTATTTATGATATATTTTCAGATAATACTATTCTATATGGATAGTACATGTCATTCCATTTATGGTGGTATGTATAACATCACATAACTCCTTACAGTTTGAGAGTTATGGCCTTACGAAGTTGGACGACCCTCATATGTCATCTAGAAGCCCCAAAAGGTCAAAGTAGTCAAAGTGGTTTAAGAGATTTTAAAAGGTAAATAATAAAGTGAAGTGATGAGTGTTTTATAATTCAAAGTAAATACAAAATAAATTATTTCAATAATAAATTTAATGGAGAAATTAGAAGTGG
>JASDQU010367621.1:0-11467 GCA_032191745.1 Picea mariana
AAAACACCCAGTAGAACCATCTCTGTCTCTGACATAGAATAATCTTCATGATAATGAGTTGACCTCTGTGCTAAACAGGCGGTCAACAAGATCTACTCTAGATTATTTTAGATTTAAGTATGCATGTAAGAAATCACAACTAAACTAGCTAAACTAAGCAAGGATAGACAGAAAGGAAATCTAACTAGAGCTTCCAAAGTAAAGACTAAAAGGAAAATAATGCAAGCCACTTGGGTACACTCCTTTGGGCTTGTTTACAGTGTTTAGATGAAAGAGGAAGAAGAGAAACTATTACCACTTGGAAATGAGGTACTGGAAGGTGTGTTGTGCTTGAAATTTGGCCAGCATGTACCCTTAGCTTGGCGAGAACCTGCAAAAATCAGCAAGCTATTGCTTGTTGATTTGTGCTACAACACACTCAACAAAGTTATGAAATTTTTGGTTTTCAACAAAAACTTCCCACATGTAAAAACCAGAATTTTATATTGACTTATTGACCTATCTAAGCAAGTTAGATACCAAAATCTGAATCTGATAGAAGGAGGAAGAAGAACAGAAAATGCTTGTGAAGTTTTAGTGAAGATGAGGGTGGGTTTGTCCTTGAACCTATATCCCAACAACTCCTTCGAGATGATCTGCAAAACTTCCAATAAACTATAAAATAAAAGTAAACAATGGACTACATGCAATCAATAATACAACAAAGTTAGTATTAAAAATGCATACAATGCAAATAGGCAAGCAAACAAAGTTTTACTTAACCTAGCCAAGCAAACCAAGTTATACTTTAGCAATGCTACTTAATAACAAAATAACATTAAAAGCAATGAGCAATATCACCTCACAAATAAGTGGCACATCCAGACAAATCTTGAACGCCATAATTCCTCCAAAGCAATTTCTTGTATTATCCAATGGGAAGAGGTTGTAGCAACAAAGTTGCTACAAGCTCTTCAAAAACAAAACCAGTGAAGCAAGATGACAATAATGAGAGAGAGAGAGAGAGGGAGAACTTGGTAGCATAACAATACTGTAAAGAATGGTATTCAAGAGTGAGGGAGAGGTTTCTTAAATAGCAAAAGAAACCAAGGAGACCCCTCTTAGATCAATGACAAATGTCAAGATCCAAACTCATGAGGAAACTTCAACCAATGAAAGCGCAAGCTTTTAGGTATCAAGGAAATGGCAAGTAAGGTAAGTGGAGAGTGAGAAAGTAAGGCAAGGGAGGTGTATTGGCTGAAGAGATGACCCACGCTTTCCTTCAAAGCAACTTCCACCTGAATGCTTGATGTTTCCACTTTTCAAAGAGAGAAAGCGTGAGTCTCAAGGGAAATGCGTGAGGATTAGGAAGGAGTGTGGGTGGAGTGTGTAAGACACACTCCCAAGGTGATGTGGAAAGCAAAGGGAAGGCGCAAGTGTAAAAGGAGGGACCCATGTTTTAATTAAAGGTGAGTTTCCAAACCTCACATGAGAAGGGGGACGTATTACCCAAATGGGGGCACAAATCCCAAGGGGGATTTAATTAAATGAGTGGGTAAATGGGTAAGTAAGGTTAGAAAAGGGTTAGGAAAGGTTAGGTGGGGTCCCTCTCATCAATTGTCACTTTTACTTTACCTTATTTGGTCAATTATTACAAAAATGACATTTTCCCATGTCTTGGGTTTAGCAATTTAAATTGCTTTTATCTGACTAAGACTCCTAAGTGGACAAAACACTAACAAAACTTGTCCGACTGAGCCGAAACTTGGTTCAAGGGTGTAGGGAGTCTCATTCCATTTCTTTTGAGTACAAATACCCCTACCAAAAGCCTAGGGACTTAAGTTTTACATTAATTATCCAGAATTAATTAATTAATTAAATAATTTAATTCCCAACCTTAGGAAAAATTAATTAATTAAAAAAAACCTATCTAGACTCGACTAAAAATCACGAAACTTTGTGTGTTGTCTTACATAATCATTTACATCATTCCTAAACACTAGCTACCATAGGATGACTTCATTAGAACGCCTTTCACCACTTTGGAGGATCTATTGTTGGTGGGAGTGAAAAACTCAAGGGAGATTAATAAGGCTGGTTAGGCCAAATCAACCTCCTGAGAATAAAAAACACTCAGTTAAAGGAACTCTCCTAATGAAGAAATCCTAAGGCAACTGACCTAACTATGATCCATGCAGACCTATTACAATATTAACCCACGCAGGGGTGCAGAAATCTCACTTACAAAACTGTGTGTTGGAGCAAAAAATGCCTTGTAGAACCAAATAGTCTTTGACTTATTTGCATTTGATGATGCATATCTTCGTGGTACATGGAATTGACCCCCTAGTTGAATAGGTGGTCAACATCTGGCTCCACATGGGGATGTGTGTTCGATCTTCTCACATGGAATGGAGAACATACAAGAATCCATCATCTACAAAAAAGTGCTCACCAATATCCAACATAAGCATACATATATACAATGAATAAAAAAATTGCTATAAACAACATTGACATAATGAAATAACTAAAGTACAACATTAATAATTACAAAATGAATCTATGATACAAAAATAATTCTAAGTACATATCAATATAATAAATAAAAAAATACAAAACTGAAATACAAGGAGAAGGGTTAGAGATACGTTACAGAGGGTGTCCCTTTGGACACCAAGTTGCCGCATGAAGAAAATCCTCAAGGAGGGGTCCTCTCACTAGCATGTCTGACTTTATGTCGTCCCGCCGGCTGAGAAGAGTTGCTTGAAGATTGATACACTTTATGCTGGTTGTTGATTTTACCATGTGAATCCTAGTTTCTAACCTTAGGCCATTTGGGGCAGTTACCCTTAAAAAAATTCGGATGGTTTTCCACAGGTGCCAAGTGCAAAGTCTGTGAACTTAATTTTTCCTTAAAAGGCTTGGCATATCTTTGCTTAGGGATGATATACTTTACCTTTAAACTATTAACCTTATCATCCTTAGTAGTTTCCAGCAGATTCTCATCATAATACCTATCTTTGACTTTCCCAATTTCTGAAAAATAAGGAGGGTGTGACCCAAGAATTCCGTCTGACTTATTCTAACATCTAACTAACTCTTTTGATGAAGGTTGAGTTGATAACAAATTTTCAATTAATACATCCAACTCTGACTTTAACTCTAAAGGAGGCAAATCATTATCTGTTTTATCCAGATCTTCCTTAAGAAAAAGTCCATCAAAAGAATCCATGGGGTCCCAAACATTACAAATGCTTGGGGTTTTACTTTTCAGTTCCATCTTGGTAAATGTCATAGAGGAAGACTCTACCTCATAACATCCCATTTCTACTTCTCGATACACAGTCTCATTATCCTTTCTCCAAGGATCTTCAACATGATACTTTCTTTTCAACTCTCTATTTAATCTAAATGTCAAACCATTTGGAGTTGGAATGGTGGCATAAGTTAAATCCATTTGTAAATTTCCATCTAAATTTGCAGTTGTCTTTCTATTCAGCAACATACCCCAAGTATCCGCTGCATCGATCACAACAATGTCCATCTCAATCATGATATCTGAGAATGCATCCAAATGTACTTGTAATCACTTAATCAAACCATGCACCTCTATTGTTCTGTTATCCATAGCACAAATGTTATGTTAAGGTCTAGATATTCTTAAGTTCAACTGTTCCATTACTCTCTTAGTCATAACATTTGAGGTAGCTCCTGAATCTAGCATACAATTATGAAGAATAAAATCATTCACGAGCAATGATAGGAAAAAGGGTCTATTCTTTTCATTTCCCCTATCCATATTTTGCAGAATAACTGGTGCATCCTGATAAGTTCGTGTTGGTGGGGTGCCAACACTTTTTTGAGAAGGACTATATATGGCTCTGAGCAGCTTCTCCCTTTGAGAAGGAATCTTCATTATTTCCGACACAGGACCAACATCTTTGCACTACTTAACCATCCTCCTAAGTCAATATTTAATTCTGAGTTTGCATACACATTTGACTTAGGGGGAGTGGGAGCTACCTTGGGAATGTTAGCTTGGTTTTTATCTTGACTTTTACTTCCATTCCTTTGGTAGGTAATGCCTCTAAATTTAGCCATCTCAGCTACTTGTTGTGGAGTAAACTTAGGACCAAACTTTTATGTCGCCTTATCCACCACAACATCACTCATGCAATTCATGTTATTTATCCCCTCCTTATGTTTATCCAAACCCATCCAATCATACATGCCAACATTATACTCATGACCAAACATATTAACTTGTTCATTTTCCGATCCATAAGGTCATATCTCATCACTAAGGTGAAGGAAGACTTGGCAAGTTGACTCATCATGAAATTGCTCACAAGGTCTACAATAATGAATAGCCTAGTGGTCAACCCAGTTAGTGGATTCAAATGGATTTGGTGGTCTTTGATCTTGGGGAGGAGTCTTCTTAAGACTTTTATCATTTGACCTATGTTGGGGTCTATTAGCTTGATCCCTTTCCATGGTGATCAACCGATTTTGTATGGCATTTATTTGACTTACTTGGTTGATCTCCATTTGCTTGATCTGATTGGCATGGTTAGTTTCCATCTGTTTAATCAGTTGAGTAAGTTCCTTCATGCCATCATTAGAGGATTTTTTATTTTCAACATTCTTTTTCTTCTCCTCATAAGGTTGAGAAGAAGAACCTCTAGTGAAACCAGGAATATTGGATTTCCCAGCCTCTTGCATATTTTTATCGATTTTTATAGTTGTGGCTTGTGTTGCCTTCAAATTTTGAGGATCCTCATCCCTTAAGGCATACCTCATTTCCCCCTCAAAGGCCTCCATATAATATATCAAGACTGCAGCATCTGAGGGTTTAATATCAGCATGAAGACTCTTCACCAAACTATTAAACTTAGTGTTGAATTCTTCCACAATTTCATTTCCTTTCTTACTAGTAGTGAGGGCAGCTAGCTGAAATCTATGTTCCTTCTAATCACCCCATCTCGTTCTAAATTCATTCAATATTTACTCAAGTGTTCTAAACTTAGCCGGATCGAAATCAGTAAACGATTCAACGGCATCTCCTTCTAGTGAGTACACAAAGAGGGTCATCTTAACATCTTCTTCATCATGACCTCTACAACACCTCTCAACACACATCTTGAAATTCAAGATGTGAGACTTAGCACTAATGGCATTGTTTCCCTGATAGGTGGGCAACTTGTCAATGGCCTTTTCAGGGACTTGGTGTGGGGCACCTTGGATTGCTGCAAAATTCAAAGGCCTCAAAAAGATACTCTTGGTTGCGTTAGTATTATTAATGGGATTATTAACAGTTAGTTGATTATTGGTTTGGAACGAGAATTGAATATCACTGAGTGCTTCTTCTCCAAGACTTTCAAGTAGCCTCCTAGGAACAAGGCGATGTAACCTCCTCCTATAAACCTTTTCAAATTCAGGAAAAGAGTAAATCGAGCCTTGTGCAATGCTCCTAGTAATATACCTGACAGATTTTTCAATGGAGTCGCCACTTGCAAAAGAATCACACGAAATCAACCACTGCAAGTTCAAACAATTTTAGGGACTAAAGTTTTTATTTGATTAGTTCTAAAAGAATAAGTTAAGTCGTTTTGACCAAGATAAATGACTTATCCCCGGCAACGATGCCAAAGATGTTGTCGTCCTTATACACACTTGCAAATGTGAGCTAAGTCCGGCTCACTTAGTGTGTCCTCGGAGGCACAATGCCTAGGTTCAAAGTCCACACTGTCACTTTGGCTTGAACCTCTTCCATCTAGGCTAACTCCTAAGGAAGCCAAGGGGGGTAGACCCTAATTACTAGATGATATTAATGTTTAAGTTCTAGGAGTTGGTTTTAATTGGTTCACTGGTCAGGGGGAATCTAGCCTATGATGTTAAGCAGCAATGCAAGATGCAACAATTAAATATGACAGTCAGAAACTTTTCCTAGGACAACTAAGACTAGTGCCTAAGATTGGGCAAGGGGTCAACTAAGTTAAGGGGAGATTTGTTACAAGATAATTACAAGATTACAATTGTTACAACAAGATAGATAAAACTAGATACAAGATACAAAAAGAATATGTCAGATGTACAAAGTTAGACTAAACTAGATACAAGATATACAATACTCACAAGTTGCTTGAAATGTGCAGGAAATAAAGATACTCAAGATGATACACACATCAACATATCAAGCCAAGCATGCTCACAATAGATCTCACTCTATTGGACTGTTTATCAATGGAAAAAGATGCAATTCACTCAAGACCCACTCAAGAGAGTGCCTCCAGGTGGATGCGCAACTTCTTGAAGGATCACACCACAAATACAGGAACGAAAATATAGATGAAAGCTTTAAAAGTAAAGTGCTCCAGATGAAAGATGTAACCACTTAGATGATTATTCCACAACACATAAAAGACTTGCATGAGATATAAAGATAACGAGATCAGTGTCCTTGCAAGTGTGAAATGTAAATTGCCAATGTTGTAGACCAAGGATTAAGTTAAGTGATTAAGTGAGATTTATTTTAATCCTATCTAAGTGTCAACCCAAAACTTTACTCCCATAATTACCAAGCAACGGTTAGGTGCTCAAGAAGTTAGGCAACGAGGCCCACCCTAGTTCCACAGGTCAATCCTAAGATCAGAGTACTCCCGGAAAGGACGTCGTGTGCCGTGAGACCGTCCCCGGCCTAGCACCTTTCGTTGTCTTCCTCCGACCCCATTTTAAATGGCGAAGATGGTTGGTAATGGTGTCCTATTAAGTCTAATAAAATAATTATTAAACCTATGAGCTAAGTGTTGAAGTGTGTTTGAGTGCTTGTAGCTTGCTCAAAAAGTGTCAAAGTACTGAAATTGAAAGATATGAGTGTGAACTCTTAAACAGTAAAATTGCAAGTTAAGTCCTTACATTGTAAAGTTATTACATGTAAATGTTAAGAACTGAAAATGCTTGTGAAACTGAAAATGACGACTGTGAAGGTTGAAGCCTTTAAAGGACGAGATTGCAAGTTGAATGCTTTAGTGAGATTATTGCATGTGAAACATAAAGCAATGGAAATAACTTGCGGAATTGTAAATGACGATTACTTTTAAAACTTTAAGATACCTAAGTTTGCATGCATGTGTAAGAATTAAATACTGAAAAGGTAAATGACTTGCATGCAAAGTAATAACGGAAGCAAAAGATCCACTATGCCTCCACGGGCTCTAAGCTAGCATTTAGGTGTGAGATCTACTCTAGATTATTTTAGATTTAAGCATGCATGTAAGAAATCACAACTAAACTAGCTAAACTAAGCAAGGAAAGACAGAAAGGAAATCTAACTAGAGCTTGCAAAGTAAAAACTGAAAACAAAGGGATGCAAGCCACTTGGGTACACTCATTTGGGCTTGCTTACAGTGTTTAGATGAAAGAGGAAGAAGAGAAACTATTACCACTTGGAAAGGAGGTACTGGAAAGTGTTATGAACATAAATATACATATATCATAGATATTCATAACATAATAATTAAAAAATAATAATTATTAATAATGAAAGGTCATGTCTCAAAGGACATGACTATTGGTAAAGGGCACCCTTGCGTGGGTATATAAGCAGGCCCTCATTCTCAATTGTAATCATCTATTATCATATATCTTATCTTATCTTATCTATTCATATATTTTATACATTATTCCTACATGGATTATTATGTTATATTCCAAATATTTTGGATAATTCTTGTGTGAGCGAACTTTGTTCGTCTCAGAAAGTGTGTTGTTCTTGAAATTTGGGCAGCATGTACCCTTAGCCTAGCGAGAACCTGCAAAAATCAACAAGTTATTGCTTGTTGATTTGTGCTACAACACACTCAACAAAGCTATGCAATTTTTGTTTTTCAACGGAAACTTCCCACATGTAAAAACCAGAATTTTATATTGATTTATTGACCTATCTAAGCAAGTTAGATACCAAAATCTAAATGTGATAGAAGGAGGAAGAAGAACAGAAAATGCTTGTGATGTTTTAGTGAAGATGAGGGTGGATTCGTCCTTGAACCTATCCCAACAACTCCTTCGAGATGATCTGCAAAACTTCCAATAAACTGTTAAATAAAAGTAAACAATGGACTGCATGCAATCAATAATACAACAAATTTAGTATTAAAAATGCATACAATGCAAATATGCAAGCAAACAAAGTTTTACTTAACCTAGCCAAGCAAACCAAGTTATACTTTAGCAATGCTACTTAATAACACAATAACATTAAAAGTAATGAGCAATATCACCTCACAAATAAGTTGCACATCCAGACAAATCTTGAACGCCACAATTCCTCCAAGGCAATTTCTTGTATTATCCAATGGGAAAAGATTGTAGCAACAAAGTTGCTACAAGCTCTTCAAGAACAAAACTAGTGAAGCAAGATGACAATAATGAGAGAGGGAGAGGGAGAGGGAGAATTTGGTAGCATAACAATACTGTAAAGAATGGTAATCAAGAGTGAGGGAGAGGTTTCTTAAATAGCAAAAGAAGCCAAGGAGACCCCTCTTAGATCACTGACAAATGTCAAGATCCAAACTCATGAGGAAACTTCAACCAATGAAAGCGCAAGCTTTTAGGTATAGGTGATAGCAAGTAAGGTAAGTGGAGACTGAGAAAGCAAGGCAAGGGAGACATATTGGCTGAAGAGATGACCCACTCTTTCCTTCAAAGCAACTTCCACCTTAATGTTTGATGTTTCCACTTTTCAAAGAGAGAAAGTGTGAGTCTCAAGGGAAATGCGTGAGGATTAGGAAGGAGTATGGGTGGAGTGTGTAAGACACACTCCTAAGGTGATGTGGAAAGCAAAGGGAAGGCATAAGTGTAAAAGGAGGGATCCACATTTTAATTAAAGGTGAGTTTCCAAACCTCACGTGGGAAGGGGGACATATTACCCAAATGGGGGCGCAAATCCCAAGGGGGATTTAATTAAATGAGTGGGTAAATGGGTAAGTAAGGTTAGGAAAGGGTTAGTAAAGGTTAGGTGGGGTCCCTCTCATCAATTGTCACTTTTACTTTACTTTATTTGGTCAATTATTACAAAAATAGCATTTTCCCATGTCTTGGGTTTAACAATTAAAATTGTTTTTATCTGACTAAGAGTCCTAAGTGGACAAAACCCTAACAAAACTTGTCCGACTGAGCCGAAACTTGGTCCAAGGGTGTAGGGGGTCTCATTCCATTTCTTTTGAGTACAAATACCCCTACCAAAAGCCCAGGGACCTAAGTTTTACATTAATTATCTAGAATGAATTAATTAATTAAATAATTTAATTCCCAACCTTAGGAAAAATTAATTAATTAAAAAAAAACCTATCTAGACTCAACTAAAAATCACGAAAGTTTGTGTGTTTGTCTTACATGGTCATTTACATTGTTCCTAAACACTAGCTACCATAGGATGACGTCATTAGAATGCCTTTCACCACTTTGGAGGATTTATTGCTGGTGGGAGTGAAAAACTCAAGGGAGATTAATAAGGTTGGTTAGGCCAAATCAACCACCTGAGGATAAAAAACACTCAATGAAAGGAACTCTCCTAATGAAGAAATCCTAAAGTAACTGACCTAACTATGATCCATGCAGACCTATTACAATATTAACCCACGCAGGGGTGTGGAAATCCTGCTTACAAAACTTTGTGCTTGAGCAAAAAATGCCCTATAGAACCAAATAGTCTTTGACTTATTTGCATCTGATGATGCATATCTTCATGGTACATGGAGTTGACCCCCTAGTTGAATAGGCGGTCAACAGTCCTATTTACATCCACGTATAAGCTGCAACCCTCAGGGGAGAAGGGCATATTGGTGGGATACAGCGAAGATTCGAAGGCTTACAAAGTCTTCCTCACCAATTAATGGAGGACAATGGTGAGTCGAGATGTCAAGTTCAAGAAGAACTTGGCATCCAGGCATTCTCAGGATTTGCCCACAGTTGTAGAGGGGTCACAGGAGGAGGACCCAAAGACGGAGCCGAGAGTAGAGACTTCCACAGCAAGGAGCCAAACTCCAGTGGAGGTGGAGGAGCAGTCAGGAGGCCCAGGTTGTTTCAGCAGACTTTGCAAGATGCTCGAGAGCATGTTGAGACTCCCAGTACCACTTTCCGAGAGAGTAGACCTCATGGAAAGTTTCCTACTTATATGAGTCTGATGACCAGCATCAGAGACTTAGAGCCCTCCAGCTATGAGGAGGTGGCCATTCAGCAGGTATGGCAAGATGCCATGGTGGAGGAGCACAACTCCATCATGCGCAATGATGTTTGGGAGATTATGCCTAGACTAGAAGGGAAGTCAAGTGTGACTTCCAGGTGGCTTTACAAGGTAAAGCATGCAGTAGATGGCAGTGTGGAGAAGCATAACACCAGGTTTGTGGCTCTCGGGTTTTCTCAGAGAGAGGGAGTAGACTACGAGGAGACTTTTTCTCCAGTAGCTAGGTACTCCTCTATTCGGGCAATTTTTTCGATAGCTTATGAGATGGGTTGGAGCATTCACCAGATGTATGTGAAAACTTCCTTCCTCAACGGCATCATTGAGGAAGAGGTTTCTATTGAGCAGCCACAGGGGTTTGAGGTCTACAGCAGGAAGACACATGTATGTAGGCTTAAGAAAGCCCTATATGGACTCAAACAGGCACCCAAAGCCTGGTATGCTAGGATTGACAGTTATCTGAAGAGCATGGGCTTCACCAAGAGCGAGGCAAATCCCAACCTGTACCTTCAGTTACTTGGATCTAAGATCCTCATTTTGGTCTTGTGTGTAGATGATCTCATTCTAACAGAAGCAGACAAATTTATTGCAGGTTGCAAATCAGATCTAGAATCAAAATTCGAGATGAAGGACATCGGGCCAATGCACTACTTGGGACTTGAGGTTTGGCAGTGATTGTTGATGATTACAACTTCGCGAAACATCTTCCAGGACACAGACTAAGTGAGCCAGCCTATGAGAGAGCCCATGAGTTGGGTGTGCCCATGAGATGGGTGTGGCGTTCCTCTCTGAGATTGAGATGGAACGTTGTGTGCCCCTGTATGGGGTAAGGATGCCTATGAGATGGGTGTATCGATGTGTGTGCCCCTATGTGGGGTGAGAATGCCCATGAGATGGGTGTGTCAATGTGTGTGTCCCTGTGTGGGTGAGGATGCCCGTGAGATGGGTGTGTCGTTTGAGATGAAACGATGTGTACCCCTATGAGGGGTGAAGGTGCCCATGTGATGGGTGTATCATTCTCCTCTGTGTAGAGAGTTGAGACGATGTGATACTCCAGATGATTCTCCTGTGAGACTCAGTGAGATAGAGATCTGTTGAGTAGGACGTCCATGTGGCTGAACACAGGTGTACGTGCCCCTAGTGGCTGAGCACTAGTGAGTGTGTGAGATCCCTTGCTATATTGTCTAAGAGTAACATTTACCTGTAACCCTAATTGTGATGTAAAGGGTACAGGTCGACCCTGTT
>JASDQU010367624.1:0-11512 GCA_032191745.1 Picea mariana
ATGTCAGAAGATTAATGCTGAAGTTGAACCATCCACCTTAAAGATCATCCAACTTGATCGAACTAGTGTTAAGGTTATAGGCAAATTAAGGAATGTGCTTATAAGATTATCGTCTAACCCCAAAGCTCATCAAGTAATTTATATTATTGTTGTAGATATTCCAGAAGTTTATGGTTTGTTTTTAAGCAGAGACTGGTCAGAACAACTACACGGCTATTTCGCGACAGATTGGTCTCACTTATGGCTACCCGAGAATGGAAAGCCCAAAAAAATCAAGGTAAATTGTGAACGTTACCTAAAGTTCATAGTCACAGATTTAAATGATCCCAACAAACCATTTACACCTTCTGTCGATTCACCCGAAATACAAGGGATGGATACCTTTTTCGACAATTTCATGGCCGAAAATTTCGCTGTCACTAACCCGGAGCAGCAGTCTGAAATTGTGACTTATATGCAACAAGTAGTTTCTACCCAATGGTCTCATGCACCCAACAAAAATCAAATATGGTCTCTTTACTTTGATAGGTCAAAGTCCAAGGAAGGAGATGGTGCGGGCTGTGTGATTATTGATCCAATAGGTAACAAAACCCTAATTTCATGCAGGTTATAATTTAAATGTACAAACAACACAACAGAATATGAGGCTTTATTACAAGGCCTTAGAAAAGAATTAGATATGAACATTCAAAATTTGACTGTCCTTAGTGATTCGGAAATCGTGGTTAGACAGGTAAAAAATTATATCCACTATTTATCCCCGCATCTCAAAAGATACCAATCTGAGGTATGGAATTGGATGAATAATTTTTCTTCTTTTAACATAAATTCTATTCCTAGATTGAATAATTCGGAAGCTGACTTGCTAGCTAATGTAGCTTTGAAACTCTTTCCTACAGAAGGCTTGTCCCCGAATGCATTCTCTGTCGAACTGTTGTTCAGGCCATCCATCCCTGACAACATCACAAATTGTAGAGTCTTCGACGATGATCAACAAATTATTAGTTTCCTACATATGGAAGAAACTTTCCAAGGCATAGTGATCGACGAATTCATTCATGACGAGAATCTTCATGACTTCACGGTAATACCAGATCCAAGATCTCCTAAATCTTCATTGGACATGGTAAATTCTATCCCTAAATTTGTAGTTAGATTAGAAAAATTTTATGATCTTCAAGACAAATTCAAAAAATCAGTCAACTGTAAAACAAATAGTTCATATTTATCGTATGAAAAAGTAAACTTGGGAACTAAAGACAATCCACAGTGCATAAATTTAGGGGTGGGGTGTTCTGAACAAGATAAAGTGGTGCTTATTAAATTGTTTAAGGAATTCAAATATGTTTTTTCTTGGACGTATGACGACCTAAAAACCTTTGATCCTAATATCATACAACACGTCATTCCTATGAAACCCCAAACCTTTTCGTTCCAACAAAATTTAATAAAAATGCACCCAAAAATTGAATCGACTGTCTAAAAAGAATTAAATAAACTCATGAACGCTAAGATAATATTCCCAATTAGGCACACGCAATGGGTGTCTAATATTGTCCCTGTCCAAAAGAAGAGTGGTGAAATCCGACTATGCATCGATTTCCGAAATCTCAATCGAGCATCTGATAAAGACAACTACCCTGTCCCACCCATGGAACAGATCCTTCAACAGGTGTCTGGTTCTTAAATATTATCCTTATTGGATGGTTTTTAAGGGTATAACCAAGTCCTGATGTCTCCTCTAGACCAACTTAAAACTATCTTCCGCACTCCATGGGGCACCTACGCTTATAGGAAAATTCCCTTTGGACTCATTAATGTTGGTGCCACTTTCCAGAGAGTAATGGACATCGCTTTCTGAGGCTTAATCAATCAATCTATCATAGTTTACTTCGATGACGTTACTGTATTTTCGAAAAACAAAGCTGATCATCTAGCTCATTTGAGATCCGTTCTACAGTGATGTCGTAAGTACGGCATTTCCTTGAATCCTAAAAAATCTATCTTCGCAGTAGAACAAGGTAAGCTCTTAGGATTTATTGTATCAAGTGAAGGGATGATTATCAACCCTGAAAGGACTCAATTCATCTCAAAACTCCCCCCTCCCTCATCAAAAAATTCTAGGTAGTCTTTCTTAGGCCAAATAAACTTTGTCAGGAGATTCATCCCCAGTTTTTCAGAAATGGTGAGACCTTTACAGAACTTAATAAAAAAGGATGTACAATATCATTGGGGACCCTTAGAAAACCAAGATTTTAATTCAATAAAAAAGGCCATAATAGACGCTCCTTCTCTAATGAGCCCTGACTTTTCGCAAGATTTCACTCTCTACACATTTGCTTCTAACCTCTCCTACGTTGTTGTCCTAACTCAAAAGAACGTTGAAAACAATGAAGTCCTAATTGCCTTTATGAAATTAGTTTTCAAAGGCACATAACTTAATTACCTAGAAGTAGATCAGAAAGCCTATGTTGTTTTTAAAGAAGTAAAGCACTTCCGATCTTATCTTTTGAAATCTAGGACGAAAATTATTGTCCCTTACCCGACCATCAAAAATATGTTAGTACAGAAAGAACTAGGCGAAAAGAGGGCGAACTGGGTCACCTCCTTACAAGAGTATGACATAGAAATCACCCCAGCACAAATAGTGAGAGGTCAAGGGCTATGCAAGTTAGTCATTGACTCAGCCACAGGACATCAAGAAGAAAATGATGTGTCAAACCCAGGACAACACAACCAAAATTTAATCTGTTGTGCACAAAACCCTATTAGCCCCTGGTATGATGATATAAAATTCTGTCTTGAACATGGGTCATCCCCCCATCACCTGGATCCCACTAAAATAAGAGTGTTAAGATTGAAATCTACCTCCTTTCATTTGATTAATGGTATTCTTTTTTGTCAAAATTTTGATGGAGTACTAATGCGCTGTCTTGAAAAAGATGAAGCAGAAAAGGTCTTATTAGAATTGCACGCAGGAGAAGCTGGTGGGCATTTTGGTGGAGATACCACTACCCATAAAGTGTTAAGAGTAGGTTATTACTGGCCTACACTTTTTAAATATGCTCATGCCTTGTGTCGCAAGTGTGTTATTTGTCAAAAAGCATCTAGACAAATACAGAAACCAGCCTTCCCTTTGCAGCCTATTTTAGTAGACTCCCCTTTTCAGAAGTGGGGTCTTGATATTATTGGCTCAATCAATCCGCCATCCTCACAACAGCATAATTTTATCATTACAGACACGGATTACTTCACTAGGTGGTCCGAAGATGCCCCATTAAAAGTTGTAAATACTAGTCAGGTAATTGTCTTTTTGAATTCAAATATTATTACTCATTTTGGTATCCTCGATTGTCTGGTATTCGATAACGCTTCCTATTTTTCGTCTCTTGAGATGAGTGAGTTCGCTCTAGAAAAAGGAATTAAATTAAAATATTCTGCCAGCTATTACCCTCAAGGAAATGGATTGGTTGAATCAACTAATAAGAATCTGATTAAAATCATCAAAAGAACGTTATCTGAAAATCACAAAAAATGGCATAATGCACTGTTAAACGCAATCTAGGCTGATAGAGTAACTCCAAAAACTGTTGTGGGTAACTCTCCCTTCTTTCTCGTCTATGGAAGAGAAACAATTCTACCACCACATATTCTTTTTCCCTCACTACATCTATCACAGAAAATACAAGAAGAGGACTCCCCCCTTTGGAGAATCGAATTAACGCATTATTAAAACTAGAAGAAATGAGGGCTCAAGCAAAACGAAAGTTGGATCAACATCAACTTGTGGTTAAAATCTGGTTTAATTCCAACTCTGCCTTGGATAGAAACTTTGAAGTATATGACCTTGTCCTAAAATGGGACAAACCACATGAGGGAAAGGAAGAACATACGAATTTTCAGAAATTATGGCTAGGACCGTTTTTGATTGCTGAGAAATTGGATCCCAGCTCTTTCAGATTACAGAGTCTAGAGGGACAGCCAGACACCTATCCGGTGAATGGACAAGATCTAAAAAGGTATTTCACTTGATGACAACATTGTGTACACTGTGTAAATATTTTTCCTTTGTTTTCTTTTCATTTTTCTTTGTTGTTTTGGTTTTGATTTCTCCCTTATGCTTACCAGCTTTTTACTTTTGAAATACATATACCTGCATCATGATCTATTCAGACTAAGAGAATAGAAAAATTTATCCTCTGAAATGACTGTTGAAAGTTTATTTAAACATCAATTATGATATGCCTCTGAATTTTAGAACCATGTTGACCAAAGCTTATTGCTTGAAAGACGTTTCTTGATTTCAATCTATAACTGAAGCTTTTCATGATTATCCATTTCTTCTTACGTTGTCCCTGTTCCTTAAGAGAACAACTCAAATATGTCTCCCTACCTTTGAAGGTCGGTCTACCAATAAACCATCTCTAGATCTTAATGAAGGACAGTTAAAAAAATTTCTCTCAAGGTCTGTAATTTATTAAAATATGTCCAAAATATCACAATTTTCAGCGTCACCCCGCTCAATTATATATCTTTAAAAACCAAATAAATCATTAAAGAGTTGTGGGAAGTGCTTGTAAACCCACTGGGATACTAAACAGGTCTGCTGGCAGCGGGTAAATGCGTGCATGATGCTAAGATAACTTCATTGGGGTACTAAACAGGCCCGCTGGTAGCGAAGCAATTTCGGGTATATGAAAATTCTCATATATGTAATCTTTTGACCTTAAATGTCCTTCATTCTGATCTAGAACTTCCTGGAAGGATACGGATATTGGAGTGGTTTAATTGGCAACCCTGTTGAGGCTATGGATGCATGTTGGCAGCAGTGGATCTATCAACAGTATTGGATATTTTTACCTTAATATCGTGACTCGCTTTTGTTAATATTGTTATCAGTTTTCATCTTTTAAAATAACAAGATGGAATTTTTTATGATTGATGATGATGTTCAAACAGTTTTCTGGTTGTTTTCGAGTTGGATTTTTTCTCTTTATCCTAATCTGGACTTGTTTGTTTGGCAGAGATAACTTCTTCTACCAGTCTGTCGCCATTGTTGGCAGCCATATTAATTCCTATATTTTTCCTTAAAAGCTGCCTACACAAGGGTTTTGAACCCTCATTACTCGTCGCAACTTTTTAAAATGACACCATTATCTTTTGCTTTCGCATACTTGCTTTTCGTTTTCATTTTTACGACTGCAAGCGTGAAAACCCACAGTTGGAATTCATGTTGATTGCATTAAAATTATCTTTTGGATTGTTATGAAACTATTTGTTTATGTGGTCATAACTCTTTGAATTCAAACACACCACTGGTCACATATTTATCAAAAACACCCAATATTTATGCATTTGACTATTGTTAATATGGTGTCAATTTACATAAACTTCGACGCAATGGTTTGATTGAACACATTAATTTTTGGGTCAAATCATGGTTCATTTGACATGTTGTTTAAAATTATTTTTGATATGCACTATTGTGATTTGAATGTAACATTTTACCAATGCGTCGTCGATTGTACAGCCCAACATGATATTCCTGCATGGTCCCAATTTACTCCACCACCCTCGCACCCATAAGCATTAACGCTCTATCTTGCATTTTGGGTTGCCTTTTCTTGTTTTGGGGAATCTATAGGAAAAATGGTTCTGTGTCTACCCTGTCAAACCCTATCACCGATTACCCTGTTGATTTTGTGTTATTAGCTATGGCTCCTGTAGTGCGAATTGAGCCCAACGGTGTCCAAACTTTGTTGTGTTTGATAACACCCGATAGGACCTAGAGAAGAATGGTTGGTTGGTTTTTATTGAGAATTTCAAGGGTTTCAACCTGGCAGTCAATCAACAATTTGCACTTACATTCGATGGGTGCAGAGCCAAAATTAGGGATGTCTAGCTCGAAGTAAATGAGGATTTCCTCAGCTCATCCACTGGTCTGCCAGCCGAGGGACAAAGATGGTTTAAAAATTCGAAGGTTGATGAAGTACCATGGCCACTGTTGTTTACCTCAAGGAAGATCAATAGTTGCAACAAAGGTATGCCCATTACAACTCTTAAGTCTAGATGGCATGATTTGTTGGCTATTATCAAGCAGTTTGTTACATGCGAAGGTAGATATGGTCTGGTTTTCCTATACCACCTACAACTGCTCATGAGTTTCATATATTTTCCCTTAAATATGTCGTATTTTCTCCTTAGGAGTTTATATAAATGGCTAAGCGCTTCAAAAGGGAGGAAGTAGAATCCAACCTCTTCCACCATTGTTTAATTAAAATTATTGTGGCTCAACAGTTGAGGTTGAGTGGCGATTGTTGGGACGATTTCTTATTGAGGAATGGTTTTGGAGTCCTGAAATAGGACAAGTTGATAAAATCGTTGTTGCAGAAACCCTTGTCGGGCCTGTCATTCCCCTTCCTATGCTCTTTCCCTCTGTTGAACCCTCAACCTACCCGAACACTACCCAACCTGACACCCTGCCTGACTCATGTCCAAAAGACGGTGGTAAGCCTGTTAAAAGGTCTGCAAGGAAAAAGGGTAAGGGTAACAATGATATCAATTACAAAGGTAAAAAGGTCGCGTGATGGGTTTCATGGTGTGCTCGCAATAAACCTAAAGAAAACATAGACCAATAGCTAATTCTATTGAGTGAAGATTCTAATTCCAAAATCGAACAGTTTCTAACTGAGGGGTATCCATACTCACACGGCCTTTGTTCAGTCAAGCCCTATGACTATGTGACGAACCTCCCACCATGTCTTAAAGATGACCCTAACTACCCTGGGATCAAAATCGACAGAGGAACTGATGGTCAATTCAGAAGTTCCTCACATGTGAATGCACAACCTAATCAACCACAGTGCAATGAATGCAAGTCGTGGCTCGACCAATATTATACAGACGTCCCTTTTCTCCAATCTTGGATCAAGTCCTTGGAGGACCGAGTGAATTTACTAACTAAAGAGAAAGACAGATTGCAAGTTAATGCTAAAAGGTAGAAGACCACAGGCTCTGTTGTCTTTAAAAATGTGGAGGCAGCCACTGCCATTATCAATTCTAAAATATCTTGATTAAAACGAATCCCTGAATCTGAGGTATGGTATTTTAAAAGTAATTTTAAGATGATTTTGTTTTGTTTTGAATTGGAATAAAAGATTTGTTTTCTCAAATTGCATCTATTTTTGTTTGGATTGATTTGATAAAACATGATTCTGGTTATAATTATAACTAGCTAACAAAATCATGAGATTATGTAGCTAGTTATTAAAATTTGAATTTTTTGGTTTTACAATTAAAACGCAATCCGAAATCATGTATTCTTGTGTGTTTTCAGGTACATACGAATTCTAAAGGAGATTGGATCGATAGTGGCATATCTGAACATGCTATTTCTTTACATGGTTTTAGATTAGGTTGTTAGTTTTAGATAGAAATGGGAATTTGGGAGATTGTATTTCCCATAATTTTTGCAACAACTTTGATAATTTCCACAAGGAATGTTTTGATCCTGTGGCCTTTATAAATGTATTATTTTTTAAACAAAGACCATCGCTACCTGGGAGAAGAAACTATGGATTGGTGATTATTCAGACTTGAATGAAAGTGGATATTTGCACAGCTTTAGCTTCAATATATCATATTTTTGTTCAAGTTTTGCTCATTTCGATTTGTAATCAAATTTGACTACTTTAGATATCATAATTTGTTACAGGTTGATGTGATGGGATTTATATGGTGTCCATGTTTTTATGTCTCTCAATTTATATACAACAATCAATCTGTTCACGTTTGATGATTAGAAAATTGATCTTCTTTATTCAATGAGCAGTCATATGAAAATTTTCATACTCAGATTTATCTTAATATGATTGTTTGTCAAATTATAAATTGTTGTTGTTGCATATCTTACTTGTTCTGTCATTAGCATTCAAATCATTACAGCTTCGCGTTTACAAGAATTATTGGTAAAATTTGGTGCAGGTTGGCCTCATCAAACAACAAACGTAGATGCTACGCACATGACACATAGGATATACGATTACAGGTTAGTTTGCTAGTAGCATTCTATTAGTTTACTTAATGTAATAATTTTTTGTAGTTTAGGTACACTGTATAGATTGTTATTTTTATTTCGCAACTAGATAGCTGTCATTTCATTTCTAGTTTATAAAAGTTATATAAAAAAAATCAAAGATACTGAACAATAGCTTTGTTGTCAATTCATAATGATTTTCACAGATTTCGATCAAAAATTGCATTTTGTGAATACTGTACATAAAATAGAAATATAAATATATCGATACACTGTACATTTAATAAGTAGAATTACTATTCTATTAGTTGGTAAACTGTGAATATATCTTAGGTTGTATATAGTTTTCAGCAGTTGTTTTTCATTTAGTTAGTTTCTTTAGTTTTTGTTTGTTCACTTCCATAGGACTTAGATCGGCTAATGGAGCTGCTAAATCCATCGGAGTGGATTAATCCAAATGGCTTGGGTTATTTAGACAACCCCGGACCGGATTCACTCCTCCAGTTGATGAGCGGTCAATTTCGCCCATCAACACTCTCCTAGGAAAATCGTTTCGGTGCTAGGGGATAGATAATATTCTTCATGATGTCAAGTAAGCCTCCAAAGGAATCTCTTTGTGATCCAGTATGCATTCCTACCACATCCAACATGTTGGATCCTTGCCCCATGGAAGCCCAAGCTAGGCTTGTTCTACCAAAATTGGCCACCAAGCAAGGTCCTGCAAAACAAAAGGATACGCCCTCCAAAGAGATCAATTCAAAGATATCATGACAAGTATAAACCACATATAATAATAAAGGAACCTAAACAAATGCTCAAAACCCTATATAATTAACCAAGTTTAAGCATGGCAGGGGTGTCATAAGAGTCCTATTGGGTAAACCAAATCCCTCAAGTAGGGGATGCTCCCAAGGATGGCCTTTCAAGGTCATGAAATGGATGATGAGGTGAAAGGGGTTTAGACTTCATAGGTCATTGAGTATCATGCCAAAGAAGGGCGTGTACTATCTCATTCATGGGTTCCTTTGTAGAGGGTGTGTGGCACCTTCGTTTGCAATGCATTTTTTCCAAGTCCATCTTCTTTCCATTTTTTGTTTCTTTCATGTTTTAAGGAATGAGTTGAAGGCCACTTTCCTAGCGTTGTTTCTAGACAATGACAGTGTCACTCACAAATACCTTGTGGAAATCAGATGGTTGGCTCGTGATGAGACCCAATTTCTCTCAATTGTGTATATAAGAGCCACTACCCTAGCTTGGTGACCAAATGATGGTAATGTCATACCACTAAATACCCATGATCATCATAGGTCGGCTTGTGATGAGACCTATCTTCCTCCAACTATCCCCTAAGCATTCATTGTCATTCAAATTTGAGGTCCCCCTTTTTCTTACAGATAAGTGTTTCATTTCTTTCTCAGGGATCCCTAGGCGAAGCATCTGGAAGGTTAATATCTAGGATTTTATATTTTTAGCCAACAAAAATCCCTCTAGGCCTTCAACCCTTTCTTCCCATGAAATGAGGTACATTCCCTTATTGGGTCACTAAAGTAAAAGGGCCTATAAGAGGGAAATATGATGGGAATGTAATGAGTGGAAAGTGGTAAGTATGGTAGGGAATGGTACAATAACCCCTCAAGGGACCCACAGTTGCAAACCTTCCCTAAAGGTTGGCCACTTACTAGGAAATCTATGGTACTCACCAAGGTGAAAAATGGTCAAAAGTATAATATCCAAGAAGGCATTCTATAATCAAAATTAGCTTAGATACAACGTGTTTAAATGACTTAAATACTAAGGCAATTACCTGCCACAATACCTGACTTGTACCGCATGGAGCAAGACCCATCTGCCTTCCAGAGGCTAGTTGGTGTGGTGGATGCACTCACAATGGATCTGAATGTGATGATAGAGAAGGATTTTGTATGTGCAAGTGGAAACTATTGGTCATGTAGTCTCTTGTCACTCCATATCTGCAACCTAAGGTCCTTGAGACATGATCTCCTTAGTTATCCCACAAAATGAGGATAAAAATCCAATAATACCCAAGGTAAAGTACTTTATAACTAGTCTTGTGTCTATGAAGTTTCCTCCATAGGGCCCATCATGACTCACCCTCAAGATGCCATAAGTATATTCTTCCCTTACACATTGTCAGATGATGGAATCGAGTCCATGTAGAAGATACATCATTCGATCCAGGAATACTTGAATATTTTCTTAATGACTCTCTATCGTTCCTTTGGAGACAGGTTTGATGGGATTTTTCCTACAGCTAGGCAATTAATAACATCTACAAACCTTGGTGAGTTAGTAGATATTGGGAAAACATGCTCATCAAGAAAATTGTCCTCAAGTGGGGGTGCATTCCCGTTATTGACAAAACGGAAAAGAAAGTCAACAATGATGTTATCTTTCCCTGTTTTTTCCATGATGGTAATTTCAAATTCATGTAATAGTAGAAAGCATCTAGTCACCCTTCCATGAGTGATTGATTTATTCATCAAATAATTTAGGGAAACATGATCAGTGCCTATGATTACAAGATATCCAGTTATGTAAAGAGGAAATTTATTTATAGCATGGATGACAACAAGAAACTCTTTTTCTGTGACCGTATAATTTAGCTCAGCATATGTAAGATTTTTACTAATGAATCATATTTCATATGGCTTATGTGATTCTTGTTGTTCTCCAAGCACAACTCCAATGGAAATGTTTGATGAGTCTGTGATTTATGGAATGGCAAGGACCAATATGGTCCCCTTAAGATGGGTGTTGTTGTCAATTTCTCCTTTAGTTCTTCAAAATTTCTTTGGAACCTGTCAGTCCAATTAAATTCAACATCCTTTTTTAGCAAGAAGAATAAAGGAAATGTAATTTTTGCAATAGTTTCTATAAAACTTCTATAATATCTAGACTTCCCTATAAAACGCCTTACATATTTTTGTGTTTCTAGGGGTGGAATATTAAGGATTGCCTCTATCTTTGTTGGATTGACCCATATACATGTGGGAGAGATGTGATTCCCAAGGACAATACCTTATGTTAACATCATGGCACAATTTTCAATGCTAATAAAAATGTTGGAATCTATGTGTATATTAAGTTCTTTCTCTAATTGAATGAGATCTGATATGAAGGTGTCACCATATGTCATGAAATCGTCCCTATACACTTCTATGCAATCGTGAATGAGATCAGAAAATGTAGCAAGAAATTCCCTTTGAAAGGTAGTTGGAGCATTGGAAATGTACCCCATGGGCAGGTGACTATGGTATTCTCTTGATCCTCAGGTGAAATTTGAACATGGTTGTAGTCACTAAAACCATTGAGGAAAGCTAAGTACTTCTTCCTAGACAATGTGTCCAACACTTTGTAAATAAATGGTAAGGTGAAAATGTTTTTTATGGGTGGATTTCTTTAGCTCCCTGTAGTCAATGTGTAGTCATTGTAGACCCTCGATTTTCCATTCTTTTT
>JASDQU010367627.1:0-11014 GCA_032191745.1 Picea mariana
CTCCTGCGCTTACCATCTGTGCAGCTTCTCCCGATCCAACAGCTGTCGGGATTTTCGAGTGTGATCCGACGGATCTCGGTCTCTTTCCTGTGCTCCTTGCGCGTATAAGAACGCTATTCCTCCTGAGCTTATTATCCTCGAATCCTTAGACTGCGACTTATTTTCTTTTGTTATCTGACGGCTCTCGGTCTCTTTCCTGTCGGGTCGGCTACCCTTCATCACTCTGCTTGAACATTGCTCTGCTTCTTCTTCCATAGACGATTGCCATCAATGACAACCTTGACATTCTACATCCCTGATATTTCCATATTTCCAACATAACTCATCACATCATGACGTCATTATCCACCTTTCCATAAGAGTCGCATCCTGTAACTCCATCAGTCCTTCTCCCTCGTTCACCCGTGGCAAGTCCCCTCACCATGATTTTTTCCCCCAACCAATAACCGCCACATCACTCATTTGTATCCCTCAATCACTATCACCTGCCATCTCACGTTCTAAATGACTCGTTGGCCATTTATTACTGGACAACTTATCCGTTAACCAGCTGACCTATCCCCCGCGCCCAACGGATACCCATTTACTCAATACTACCCTCACCACTTCATTCTTTCACCATTTACCCACTCTTCACACAAGAGAATTTACCCCATTTTCCTCTCCATCACAGCCAGTCACCCCCATCTACAGTCATCCCCACTAACATTGTTTTATTTGTAGGTATTGTTATAGTAATGGCGCCAAAGTCAAAACGAACAGAAGGAGAGGAGAATCCATTTATCCTGCCTCCTGTCGACCTCGACAGGATTCCACTGGATGACAAAGACTACTTAATTAGAGACACAAATTGCGAATTCGACTTCGCAGACCTTCAGTCATGGCTTAAAGAAATCTTCCTGACCAGAGTGACGAAATTGGACTCTGGGACTCCAATTTACCCTTGTATCTCTTCTCCCAGATTCACCATTTCCCAGAGTTCGCCCTCAAGTGCCAAGCCCACTATATCCCCGAGCAAAGAGACATTGTATCCTCGTCTGGGGAAATTGTTTTCCTCATCACTCCAGAAACCATCGACCAAATGATGCAAATGTCCTGAGTCGACTTCGCCTCACCTTTTAACCTCGAGATCATCATAGAGCTATACCAGAAGTTGTTGTTTCCTCAAAGAGCTCAAATATTTGATCTTTTTCTTCCACGGTCCGCTCAGCTCCCCACTACAAATTCCCCTTATCCTTCCTCCATGTTCTGAACCAAAGGAAACCAGGTTATCATGTCCCTATGCACCTTGTTGGTTTATTATTCAGATCAATGGGTAGATGAGCCCATTCTGGGATTTTTGTCTATTTTATCCACCGATGAGAAACCCAAAACACAATTTGACTTCAGCACATTCCTGGCGGACAACATTCACGAGTAATTCATCAATTTCGCCATAGAAGGCATCTTCCAGTATTCTTCAATACTGGCATACTTGTTCGTTTTCTTCCAAGAGGAAAAATTTGTTTTTTCTATGTAGAAGATGGATGGAGATGGCAGACCCCAGGCAGTAACTGCATGGACTTCCCTACTCAGACATAACTCCACGGAATTTAGTTTCAAGTAGTTCATCGATCAGTTATACCACCCAGTGGTGACTATGCTCAGCGGTAGACCGGAGCCCAGAATTAATGATGAATTTCAAAGGATCCTACATCTCTCGGACCATACAAAGACTAGTGATTGGTACCTGTACCAAAATCACACTGAAATCAGAGTCTATGGGTGCGAGTTGGCCCCATATAAACTGCCCAAATACTTACCTGTCAGAATTTTTTCCCCGGAATACATAAGGCAGATGATAAACTCGGATGATATTCATTTTGTGTCTTTAAAGAAGAAGCAACAACTCAGAATCAAATGGCAGATTGGGTCTTTTATCTGCAACAGTCGAGGTGTCGAGGAGGAAGCAGACAGGTTGCTAAAGGAAATTAAATTCTTTATGAGTTTCACATGGCATTATGATCCATGCGGGATCATTTCAGAGATGAGGATAAAAAACAAGAATATCCCGTATGTCCACGAACCTAGGCCTGAGGTAGAAAAATTTGCAAACCAGACAGGATGGGAACCAAATAATTTGGTTGAAATAGAACAACAGGACCTCCCGGTCACTGTATCACAGATGACCACCCCACAGTCTCCAAAGGAGAAAAGGCCTAGGCAGGATCTATCACCTCCTGTCACTAAAGTATCATTAGAAGAATTTTGACTGCATACCAAGAGGCCAAAAACCAATCCAGCTCCTGACCCCGCTGGAGAAAAGGAAATTCCATCCACTACAGTGACATAGGTTGATTAGGCACTCCTTAGCACAAGAAACAAGTAGATTATAACCACAATGTTACCAAAGAAGCCTACAGATACTCCACCAATCAACCAGCCAGGCAAAACAGGACCGAAGCTGAGTATTTTTGAGAAATACGATCTGATCAAGAAAAAGAATCAGACTCTGACTAGCAGCACATACACCCAATTCTGGAAGTAGACGTCGACTGCACAACACAGGCTGCTATCATCATTCGACACGAAGAAGGGCAGAATGCACATGGCATTTCTCCAAGAACAGGTGCCAGACCCAAAGGTAATCACTGACTATAAAAGGGAAACCTTTGAATTCAAGACCAAAGACGTGCATCCTACCAATCAAATGGACTTGCACAGGCAAAATGGAGAAATGGTTTTCTCCACGCTGGCACATGCTTCCACTACTGCCTCCAGGTTACAAGTGTCTCCGAACAACGTCCAGACACAGTTGAAGTTGGAGAAAATATCATCCTTTTCCAAATATAACAGGATCAAAACGCTGGAGGAACTGGTCCTCAAGATCGAGTATGACCCCTCGAATGTGAAAGCAGTCGAAGAGATGATCAAGAAGAAAAATGTTGACATAGCATGTTTGAGGAAACAATTGAAGCTGCCACCAATAGTAGACTTGTAGGAAAAGGAAATAGTAGAGACAGAAGGAGAAAAAGATGAGATGCTTAAGTTAATCATGGAGCAGAATGCACAAATAAAAAAAATGGAACCTAAGATGGAGAAGCTAGTGAAAGAGAAAGAACAGTTGAAACCCATGGAATTCATTCCATTGAGTGCAGGTCCACTCTCAAGAGTGAGCACAACATCACTAGCAAAAGTCCCATCGGTGAATCCACTGACGTCTCTGGAAAAGACGGTTGAATTGGCCAAATCTATAGAAGAGATGAGCCTGCAGGAGACAGAGATTAGCAGGCTCAAAAAGGAGATTGATAACCTTCAGGAACTCAAATATTCTTATCAAACCATCTTCTCCAAGAAGAAATAGGTGTCATACCAGCTCAAACAAGAGTTACAACAGCTCTGGAAGCAAACAGTGGTAGGTAAAACACTGGCTGAAGTCAAAGAAAGTGTCTGGATAGACATCACCAAGTCTATGAATGAAATATGGCCATTGAAACAGATTATGTTTGAGAAAAATGAATTGGTGTAGAGAAGTAAACAAGCCATCAAGAAGATCAGATCAGAACTGGGAGAGATGCCCACACAGGCTAATGAAATCATCAAATTCTTGAATTCTAAAACCAGAGAGGAGTTGGAAGAGTTGAGAATTGAGGATAGAACAGAGACCATCCTTGAGGTGAAAAGAGTCTTGACCAAGAGAGGACTGATGCTACAGCTAGAAGAAAATGTTCAGGCCATGGACCTAGGGGTACAAAGGTTTTTCAGCAAGATTGATGCTCTATAGAAGAAAGGTCTTCCTCGTTTGAAGGTGATAAATGACAAACTGATGACGCTCCCAGATTACAAATAGAGACTAGCCGATGTGGCTAAGGATAGTTCAAAATTTTCAGGGATTCAAGGCAGCATCAACGGCAAGGAATTCCTAGATGCACTTCAGTTGGACATCAGCATACAGCATGAGATCCGGTACATCTTCATCACCAAGCCTACTTTCCCCAAGTACACAGAAATGGATGAAGTCTACTGAAGGTTACTCAAAGTCAGTGTTCCCAGTCATCTTCAATGGGAAGATATTTGTGACCTGATCGAGTAGTCGATGAGTTGTCCCTACCCAGTCAGCTATCCAATCAGACAAGGTCATGTAGAGGCCTCACCAACAGTTCACCCAGAAAACAACATGCAGTTTCAACACATCATCAAACAGTTTCCTCGATTCTTGTAATTTGTTAAGTTAGTTAAGCTAAACATAGATTTACCACATCCTGATCTTTAATGACAGGATCGTTTGTAATTTTGGGTTATAAATACTTCACTTTTTGAAGTATTGAGGGTTGATCTTTATGCCCTGCGAGCTATCAGACTGTAATATTTTTCAAGAGATCTTCCATTAATACAAAGAGGCATTTTTACAGGATTCTTGTGTGTATTCACTGGTGACGTTTTTCTTTCTAAGTTAAATGTTATTCTCGCTTAGTTATCACACTGTTTGCTAAATCTAATCTTTGAAAGTAATGATTGTTGCAGGATTTATCTTTGTATACCCTGTTTCTGACTTTAAAAGATTTTAATGTTTCATCTTCTGATTTTACGATAAATAAATTCTTAACTACTTCTTTGTTGTAATTGACATTCTCACCTTTTTTCTGCTATTCCTCATTTATGACGCTAAAAGAATCCATCGATTACATTATCTCGCCCTGTGAAAAGTTTCTTTGGTTTCTGGTTTAGATTTTATTTCATGATACAGACCCCATAGCCCAATGGATGTGTAAACTATCTCAGCCAACACGACAAACACTACAACAACAAAACCAACATATTTTATTTACCTAGCCTAATATTTTAAATTTGAAACATATCTAAATCATACAGAGAGATCCCTCTCTGAAGTTGGTAGGGCTAGATCCCAGCTTCGAAGTGGTTGGATAAAGTTACCTCCCGTAGATTTCTTCTTTTCTGACAACCTCTAGGAAATTTACAGAGCGTTAACATAGTGGCGACCATACTGCGGAAAGAACTGAACAAATTTTTAACCGCGTGTCTTCTTTTCCCTAGAAGAAAAGTTTGCTTCTGAAATATTGCAAATCTGAGAAAGAAGTAATGTTTAGAGGTTGTTGAAAACTTGCACATATTATTTTCAGACTCGTAAAACTAAAAAGTATATATATATAAATAAAAAAGAAATCTAGCTCCCAAAAGAGCTTATAATCGATCTCACCCAGACCCAGAACCTGCGACAGCAACAGATAATGCAGAACAGTTGCTCAGGAAAAAGACCATTGCTGAAGGTTCAATAAGACATAATCCCCTTCAAAAGTCCCCTTCTCTTCCAGAGCATCTTGTTGCCATTCAGGATCTCGACTTTGACATCTTTTTAGAACAAAGCCTATTCAGAACAAAATCTGATAGCTTTGTGGCTGAAACTGTCCTAGACCCAACTGTCTTGCAACCCCAGACTCCTGAAGTTCTATCTCCCACTGCCAAACCTCAAACCACTCACTCTATGCCAGCTAGTCCCTCCTCATCCTCATCTTATGTCACCACCCCACCTAGCATCTAGGTTATCGTCCCGCCCACTCCGCCTATCATGACAACCAGATATGCTCCTTTGGTGTTGGTTGCACCTCTCCATGCTATGCCCCAGGATTATCAAACAAGACTTCCACAGTTCGATGGAACGGGACCTTTGAGTGCCCAACAACACGTTGATAAAATGAATGATTATTTTGACCTGCAGGAAGTAGATGAGGTTGACGTTCAAATGATATTTTTTGCGCAAATTTTGACAGGTGACGTTAAGAAATGGTATAAAGGTTTATGTCCTGCCTCAGTCCTTGACCTTGCCGCATTTCAAAGAAGTTTTCTAGACATATGGGAGGTAAAGAAAAGCCCTCTCCAAATATTATCAGAATACGAAAACATCATAAGAAATCAAGGTGAGACAGTACAAGATTACTGCACCCATTTCAATAACCTGTACAATGCAATTCGAGTCGATATTAAACCTCCACAAGGTTTGGCATTGATAAAATTCCCTGATGGTTTTGACGTCGATATGTCGTATCAATTAAGAGAAAGAAACTCCACACCCTTGAGGATATGAAAAAAAGTGCAATAAGTGTGGAGGCCAACCTATTGGCAAAAAGGGCACGATAGAGGACAGAGAGGAGAGTCACAATCAAAGAGGAACCTTCCACATCAAGTTCCGATTCCAAATTGGATTCCTTGGCCAGAGCAATGGAAAGAATGATGGAGAGACTTATTGTATCCGAAATAAACCCTCCTAGAGAAAACCCACCAGCTCCTCAAATTCGGAATCCTAACTTCAGAAGAAACCCTCCTCAAATCAGGCAGAGAGATCTTAGGGATCAAAGGGAACAGAGAAGTCCTGAGCAATAGATCAGGCCTCCCCTAAAAGAAAATTATGCCGATGAAGGAGAAGAAGTAATTGAAGAACTGGAGGATACTCACATAAACCTCATGGGCATTCACGATAACAAAGCTATTTTCCTTACCCAGGAAGAGCAAGAACTTTTTCTTCTCAATCAAACAAAGGTAAGTGAAGAAGTTGAAGACGTCGAACAACAGGCATTTGAAAATGCTATTTTGGAGGTACACTAACAATACAATCTGTGAAGTAAAAAGATGGACGGTAGTTCTCCAAAAAAGGTGACCGAAACGAAGAAGATAGTCGAAACCCAAAAAGGCCCTGAGCCTTCTGTCGAGAAGAGTCTTGAGAAAGGTAATGTTGAAGTTCCAACAAAAAGAAACCTTACTATTCTGAAAAGATCATCGCAGTCTGAGGTTTCATCAATTAACCCACCAAATACTTCTGGCCAGAAGATTTTCGTGGACAAATCAGAATTGTTGAGCCAAAGCAGAGCACCTACACCTTTCAGCCTCGAAGGGGAATTAACCAAAGTAAAAATTCCCATTCCCCTTTCCGAGTTGTTGAGCAAAGACGCTTACCATTCATAGGTGATTAAAGATTTGACCATTGAACCTGATATAGGCACGAAGGCCTTAACCGTTGGATCAACAAATCATTCAGATACTGTAAACCTTATAGATGACCAAACTAAACTCCTGTTTGTACCATAAGTGGATGGTCAGACTGACAATGGTGTTGTCGCTCCTTTTTACATCAGTCTTAATATACACGACCTGATTCTGCATAATGCTATGTTAGATTCGAGTGCTTCCCATAATCTGGTGCCTAAAGCAGTGATGGAAAAACTGGGACTTGAGGTTACCAGACCTTACAAGGACTTACACTCATTTGACTCTAGTAAAGTTAGATGTATCGGTTTGATCAAGGATCTGTGTATCACACTGGTTCAGATTCCCGCAAAAAGCATGGTCATGGATGTTGTGGTTGCAAACATTCCCCCGAAATATGGTATGTTGTTGTCTCGGTCTTGGGGGGCCAAGTTGAAAGGTACTTTGCAATTGGATATGTCGTATGCCACTGTCCTAGTTTTTGGTCAACAGAGAAGACTATATAGAGAAACACTGATGAAGTACATGGTTAGAAGCCAAGAAAAACCGCATAACTATCCTCTGCACTCTACACATTCTGACCTAGATTCATTTATCCTATATAACGATGGTGATATGAGAGAACAAATCACTCAGCTGGAAGAAGAGACATCTGGTCCGGATGAAGGCCAAGAAATCGTTGAGGCAAAAAGAAAGAAAAATGTGATAACTGAAGAATTGCCAGCGGATTTCTGGAGCATGGACTTTGATGGAGCTGTAAGCAAAGAAGGGGCTGGAGTAGGAGTCTGGTTGAAAAATCATAGGTCCAAGCACTCAGAAAACCATTCTTACAAATTAAAATTTCAATGCACTAACAATATTGTTGAGTATGAAGCCTTGATGCTCGGTCTGAAACTTCTAAAGAAAGTTGGTGCCAAACAAATTATGGTAAGAGGTGATTCTGAATAAATAATCAAGCAAATTAAAGGTGATTATGCAGTAAAACATCCCCGTCTTAGAGCTTATAGGAATGTTGTTCTGGATTCCCTTAAATGTTTCAATGAAGTTGATTTGCAGGTGATGCCTAGGGGACAGAATATTTTGGCAAACGGGTTAGCTACGTCAGCAACCACATGCAAGATACCTTTTCGTTCCACTCACCCATACACGGTGGAGGTGAAATGCAGACCAACTGTTCTAGACAACATCAAATATTGGCAGGTATTTGGTAATGATGATCAAATTGAAGATTTTCTGCAATGTAAAAATGATTTCGAGTGTACAAACATAGACTTAGAAAATGAAGATGAAAATGTAAAAAGACCTGATTTTGGAAATGATAGTGTAAATAAGATAGATTCAAGAGAGTTAGGTGATGATGAGATAGAAGCTGATATTTTGCATTTGAAAAGTAATGTTTTACCTAGGGGTTTAGTTCCTTTAGAGGACTTATTTGATTTTAATGATGTAGATAAAAAACCGAAAATTGAAGCCAGTGGTCAAGAAGTAGAAGATTGTAATGTAGGGACAGAAGAGAAACCTAGGATGGTGAAACTTTCCAAATCATTACCCCCTAAGAAGAAACTCAAATACATTGAGATTTTCAAGGAATATTCAGACGTATTTGCCTGGGGTTACGAGGACTTGAAGGCTTATGACACCAACATCATACAACATAGGATTCCAATAAAAGAAGATCAAAAACCTTTTAGACAGAAACTTAGGAGAATCAATCCCAAGATACTTCCCCTGATAGAAAAAGAAATCAAAAAAATGTACAATGATAAAATCATAGTCCCGTTACGGTTTTCCAAATGGGTTTCAAATTTGGTCCTAACACAAAAGAAATTCGGAGAAATTAGGCTTTGCATCGATTTCCGAAATCTGAATAAGGTCTCTCTGAAAGACAATTACCCATTGCCAAAAATGGACCACATATTACAAAGGGTAGTCAGGTCCAGTCGAATCTATTTACTGGATGGGTTCTTGGGTTATAATCAGGTCCTCGTTCACCCAGATGACCAAGACAAAACCTCTTTCACAACACCATGGGGTACTTTCATGTATGTGAAAATGCCTTTTGGGTTGATGAACGCCGGGGCCACTTTCCAAAGGGCGATGGACATCGCTTTTGTGGAAAAACTCGACAAATTTATTGTCATCTATCTGGACGACGTAACTGTGTTTTCCCAATCTGATGACGAGCACTTACGACATCTCAGACGAGTTTTTGAGAAATGCAGGAAATTTGGGATTTCTTTAAATCCTAAGAAGAGCCTTTTCGGATTAGAGGAAGGTAAATTGTTGGGGCATATAATCTCTAAGGATAGAATTAAAATAGACCCCAACAGAATTGAGGCCATTCAGAAATTAGAACACCCAAGAAATATCAAAGAGTTACAGTCTTTTATCGGAAAAATAAACTTTCTGCGAAGATTCATACCCAACCTTGCTGAGCTTCTTAGAAACATCACAAACATGTTAAAAAAGGACACACAAATAAAATGGGACACCGAATCCAGGCAGTCTTTTGAACAAGTCAAACACGCACTCACACAGGCCCAAGTCTTGATCAGTCCTAACTTCACCAAAGATTTCTATCTTTTTTCTTTCGCCTCTGAACATACCATTGCAACAGTATTACTACAAAGAAACAGAGAAGGGTATGAACAGCCCATAGACTTTTTCAGTAAAGCTTTAAGAGATGCTGCTTTGAATTATAAAATAATGGAGAAACAAGCTTTTGCCTTGGTGAAAGCCATAAAAGATTTTAGAGTATACATTCTCCATTCCCACACCATTGCATATGTTCTGAATGCGGTAGTAAAAGACATTTTAACCCAGGACAATCCGAACGACCGAAGAGGAAAATGGATTTCTATCATTCTAGAGTATGGCATAGAGATTAAGCCTACTAAACTGATTAAAGGTCAAGGTCTAGCAAAGTTAATGGTTGAATCAAATTTCCATTCTCTTGACATTAATTTCTTAGCTGCAGCAGATGAACAAGGTGAGCAGGCGACTCCAAGCGTGAGAGAGGTATTTCTCAACTCTCCATGGTACGCAGACCTGATATTTGTTTTGCATAATTGACAAGCTCCCTCTGGTATGAACAAAACTAAAGCTAGGTTTTTGATATTGAAATCATTAAAAATTTTCATTCTAGAAGGCAATCTGTATTGGAAAGATCCTGGAGGTATTTTGTTAAATTGTCTATTGAAGGATGAAGCTAACAAAGTACTGCAGGAGTTTCATGCAGGAGACTGTGGTGGACATGTGAACTGGAAGGCCATAGCCAACAAAATCCTCAAAGCTGGATTCTATTGGCCAACTCTTTTTGCTGATCTGCATCATAAAGTGACTTCGTGGCATCAATGTCAGTTGTTCGAAGGCGAAAGTAAACTTCTTCCTCTACCCCTAAAACCAATCTCCGTTGAGGCCCCTTTCCAACAATGGGGATTAGACTTCATTGGAGAAATAAATCCTCCTTCTTCGGGCCAGCACAGGTGGATTCTTACTGCCACGGATTATTTTCCAAAATGGATCGAAGCAATACCAAGCAAGCAAGCCACTAATTCTGTCATTATTAAATTTCTTGAAAATAATATCTCGTCCCGTTTTGGATGTACTAGAAAGATTATAACTGACAATGCAGCTGCTTTTCGATCTAAGAAACTCATAGATTTCTACAACCAGTATCATATTGGTTTGGGACATTCCACATCTTACTACCCTCCGGGAAATGGGCTGGTGGAATCATCAAATAAAATCTTGGTAAACCTTATCAAGAAAAATTTGCAGGAAAACAAGAAGTCATGGCATAATAAGTTGGTTTTTGCATTATGGGCCAACAGACTCACCACCAAAAGGTCAATTGGTATGTCACCATATCAGCTGGTCTATGGCACAGAAGCAGTCTTTCCCACTTCCTTAGGAGTCCCTGTCATGAAATTGTTAGAAAAACAGGACCGTGGAGCAATAAAATAAAACAAATGCAGAAACAAAACACAGAAGATACACAATACAAGAGAGACACAGATTTACGTGGTTCACCTAG
>JASDQU010367628.1:0-10913 GCA_032191745.1 Picea mariana
CGACCAAGTACTCAGAAGGGACAAGGAAGTTGTGCAACCCCAATGGAGGTCGAAATCAGAGACGACAACACCCCCATGCAAGAGGTCGATGGAGATGTGGAAATGACCCCAAGCGAGGTAGGCACAGAAGATCCAGATCTTAGAGACTTGGTGGAAAGGGAAGGGATAGATCTCACAAATATACTGGAACAATGGAAAAAACAAGGTGTAAAGAATGTACCAACAAAGCAACTAGACCGCATCCAGTACCTGTTCCTACAAAGGGAGGAAGCCAAAGCTCGTGGACAAAAGCGTACTTATGGGGAGACTAGACACCTAGGAGTTAAAGCAGGCGAGGGGCAACCACAACTATCACCCAAGCGAACGCAGAGGAAAAAAGGTCGAAAATCAAATAGTGTAGCCCTGTAGGAGCTTGGAGCACTACTGATAAATTCGGGTAAGATCAAGAAACTCTTCTCTACCTCTCCCATGCATGTTTAAAATGAAGGTCATAACCTGGAATATAAGAGGCCTAAACAACCCAAGAAAACAACGAATCCTTAGGAATAGACTAAAGAAGGACCAACCAGATCTTTATTTTATTCAAGAAACAAAGTGTAATACGGACATAATGGAAAACATCAGTCAACAACACTGGTGCAAGTACAAAATGATGGCCACTGGAGGCCAACAAATGGCAGGGGTAATATTGACCCTGTGGAACCCTCAAGTACTCAGCCTAATAGCAGCTAAAGCAACCAGGCACACTCTTATGGTGCACATGCAAATCATTGGGAACGTAGAGTAGATTATATGCACAAATGTGTATGGACCCCAGGCATCAAAAGAAAGGAAAGGAATGATCAGAGACCTAGAAGAGATTAAAACTAGATCAAACAACCTCAAATGGATCCTAGCAGGGGACTTCAACATCATCATGTCACTTGCGGAGAAAAGAGGAGGGATAAGACGATTGGATAGAGATGCAGAGGACTTCTCAAACTTCATTAACACATTGAATATGGTAGATCTGCAAACTAATAATGGCCAGTTCAAAAGGAATAATATAAGGATGAATCAGCATCAAGTAGCAACAAGACTTGACAGATTCCTGGTGTCAAAGTCAATCATAATGCAAGGGCTGACCTTAGACAACAACATCCTACCCTGGGGGGGATCAGATCATTGGCTGGTACAACTGGAAGTAAGATTCTAGACTACACCAAAAAACAGGCCTTTTAGATTTGAGAAATTCTAGTTGGAACACCCGACCTTCTAAGAAAGAATAAAACAATGGTCGAAGGAGGAGCAACCAGAGCAAGGGACAAGGATGTTCAAACTCTATAAAAAACTCAAACACATCAAACATAGGCTCAAGGAGTGAAACAAGGACACCTTCGGGAATATAAACCAAGAAAAGAACAATATAGAAGGAAAAATGAAAATACTCTAGGAAACCTGCATCTTGGAAGGCTACACGGAGGAACGAAAAAAGGAAGAACTCCAGCTGACCCAGGAGTGGGAGCAACGATGTCACCAAGAAGAAACCCTCTAGCGACAAAAGTCCTGGATCATATGGCTAAAGGAAGGGGAACGAAACACCAAGTTTTTTCAAAGAACAACGATGGCCAAAAGAGCCCACAACAAAATCTTGAAGATCAGGGATCAGGATGGAATAGAGAGAGAGTCACATAAAGACATAGTAACAGCTCTGGTAAACCACTTCTAGGGGATAGCCCAGGAACCCAACCAAGACAGAACGATGGCCATACAAAGGATAATACAACATATCCCATGACTGGTCACTAAGGAACAAAATAACAATTTGAACAAACCCATAATGGAGGAGGAAATCAACCAAGCACTCTAGGAAATGCCCAATGGGAAAGCCCCAGGCCTGGATGGTTTCACGGTGGAGTTCTTCAAAGCTTGCTAGGAAGTTGTCAAATATGATGTGTATAGAGTAGTGGAAGACTCTAGAAGGTCAACCTCTATTCTCAAAGCACTAAATGCCACAATGATTACACTCATCCCAAAAGAAAATGAAGCCAAAACCTTGGACAGATACCGACCGATAGCACTATGCAATGTGGTGTACAAGTTAATCTCCAAAGTCATAGAAAATAGATTGAAACCCCTTCTACCCACACTAGTTTCATAGGAACAAGTTGGTTTCATGGAAGGAAGACAAATAATGGACAATATCATCCATGCCCACGAACTCATCCACACCTTGAAGCTTCAGAAACAAGGTGGAATGATAATACAACTGGACCTAGCTAAAGTTTATGACAAAATTAGCTGGCAGTATATGGTCAAAACCCTGGAAGCCTTTGGGTTCACCCATCACTGGATCAACTGGATAGTCATCCGAGTTTCAACTACAAGCTACTCACTCCTGTTCAATGGAGCCCCTGTCAAATTGTTCTGGCCCACTAGAGGCATTAGACAAAGAGACCCGCTGTCCCCCTTTCTTTTCATTCTAATGATGGAAGGTCTCAGCCAAAGCATAAAGAGCGCAACCGCAACAGGGGAAATAACTGGGATCAAACCCTTTGCGACATGTCCTACCTCCACACATAAAAAATTTGTGGATGACACCACACTTCATGGCATACCCATGGTCAAGGAAGAAAAATCCTACAAACGAATCTTAGAGGAGTTTGGGGAAGCTTCGGGAGATGATATAAGCTAGTCAAAATCTATGATCTTTTTCTTTAATACCAACCCCGCAATCCAGAGGAATCTGGCCAACATTCTGGGCTTTGCATGCAAAACACTTCCAACCAATTACCTGGGGATCCCACTAACAGATAAAGCTTACAAAATGTCCACTTGGGAGGGAGTAATCAACAGGCTACAAGATCATGTCAAAAACTGGACATACAGATCCCTCAACCTAGTCAGAAGACTCATCTTAACCAAGTCAGTGCTGCAAGATATTCCAACCTTTATGATGTCAGTTTTCCCAACCCCCAAGGGGATACTACAAAAAATAAGGACAATACAAAGAGATTTCCTCTGGAGAGAAGTGGAAATAAAGAAAAAATGGGCACTGGTGGCTTGGGAGAAGATCTATAAACCAAAAAATAATGGAGGTCTGGGGCTACATGACCCGCAAGTGACCAATGACGCATATGGGGTGAAACTTTGGTGGCGCTGGGTCAAGGAAACCACGACGCCATGGGTAAACCTATGGAAGGCAAAATATGCCCCGAACATAAGCGATCAGGACAAAATCCATTTCAGAGGCACTAAGGCAGGGTCTTCTATCTGGAACCTAGCATGGTGCAACAAGGCTTGGATTCAATCACATAGATTTTGGGAGGTCAGAAATGGCAGAACCGCCAGATTCTGGGAGGACGCCTGGCAACAGGAACCTAGATTGGAAAAACCCGGAAGGGAGGAAATCCAACAGGAGATGCTTGCGCAAGGAAAAACTAGAGTCTACCAATACTGGAAGCAAGAGATAGATCACAACAAATGGAGAATCTGGAACACTCTTACCCCACAGAATAAAGACCAAACCACAATAGCAATACAAGAAGAGGAGGAGGAACTGGGGAAACGAAAAATAGTAGTTGTAGAACGAATGGACCAACGGCGATGGGGGCACAAGGACGACGGAGAATTCAACCTCAAAGAAGTACGCCACTACATTATGAACCAGGACCAAGAAGACCCGATGCAACAATGGGTTAAGCTATGGAATAGCCCACAGTAGCCAAAAATAAAAATCTTCCAGTGGCTAATACTCCATAATAGAATTTTAACATGGGAAAACCTCAGGAAGCACAATTTCGTAGGACCTTCCAGATGTCCCCTATGTGAAGAAAAAGAGGAAACAACGAACCATCTCCTAGATGAATGTACCCTCACAACAAAAGTCTTGGACTCGGCAGCCAACATCTTCTGACAAACTAACAGGATTAGAGGGAATATATCCGCGACTATAAATACTTGGAAAGATAACTACAATGATAATGAAGAGGTGAATCTTAGATAGATCCTCATTCCCAGAATGATCATTTGGGAATTCTGGAAAGAAAGGAACCGATGCATCTTCAAGAGCCAAAAATGGATGGTAGAAAAGATCAAGGAAACCATCATCTCCATGACAAGAGAAACAATACAGAGCCGCAACTGCCAACCAAGCAGTGCGCAAGTCACAACCCAGGATCTCAGAATTCTTGAGGCCTTTCAACTGAAGGACGGACATAAACCCTTTCAAGTGAGACGACCAACACAACTCCAAATAGGTGGGCGCAACTGGAAACCGCCACCAGAGGGTTCCCTCAAGATGAATTTTGATGGGGCATCAAAAGGTAACCCAGGCCGGATAGGGTTGGGAGGAGTTATCAGGGAAAATCAAGGAAATATCATTTGGCTGTATATTGGGAGTTTGGGGAACTCAACTAACAATGCGTCGGAGTTTGGAGCCTTGGAGACCAGCCTTGATATTCTACGTCGGGAAGCAATAACCAATACTATAGTGGATGGAGATTCCATGCTAGTAATCAACACAGTAAGGAAGCTCCAAAACAACACGAGAATGGGAAAAATCCAGAAACATTGGCGCTTAGTGCAGACCCTACAAAGAATTTAGGAGCACATACAATCGGGGATTGTAGTAGAGTTGCACTGGGTACGAAGGACAACCAATGGCCTAGAGGACAGAATAGCTAACAAAGGTGCAGATGGAGCAGGACCAGAATTGGACACAATATGGCATAACATACCAAGTGGTCAATTCTGAACTGACTACACTCAAATAGCGGTAAAGGATTATGAGGGCAGCTGAAATACGGATGACCACAAGGATATTGGAGGCGCAGAAGTACTCGAAAGGCACGTAGGACTTCATCAGAATCCAAAAAGCCAACATGCCAACACGAATTCCAATATAGACCCATGTCACACCACAGGAGGAGATATAATATGGCGGCCCTATCACTAGAAAGGAGTACAGGAAGTGCTCGTGGGAGCATAGGAGGGATATCCAACAGGAGGAAAAGTACAAAGAACAAAACGGTTGGCCATGGACAAGGTTGAGTACGCATCACCTATACACAGGTATGGGGGGAGGAAATGAGTGGCATACAAGGTGCAAAACAGGGGAGCGATGCAGGGATGATGACAGGGATCCCAAGAACACACGATCCAAATCAATGCGACAGAACCATAAAGGACACCTCTACAGAAGATCAATGATTCTCAAGAGAAGCCAACAGTCGGGGAAACCCAATAAAGGAAACAACACCAGAGGAAACCACAGATTGGAAAAAAGAAATCACAGAGGCCATACTAAGCACCAATAATGAATGGAAAAAAGTGGAGGATGAACTCAAGTCGAGAACCACCCAAAACAAGCAGAGATGACAACAATAAAGAAGACCCAGAGCAAGAGAGGCCCCCAGGGGGAAGCTCATCCAACAAGCACCCAGAAAATCACAAAGGTGGAACAGGTGGCCAGAGAGGCCAAGGAAACCTTCCTCAAGCAGGTCAACCCCAAAGGGAAAGTAGTCATAGACAGGTGGGAAAGAGAAGTCAACAACCAGTGCTAGAGCAAGGAATGGGATGAACTCATTCAAGAAGCCGACGGGATTAAGGACCCGAGGACCACTCAACCAAGAATGACCCTCTACCAAAAAATGGTGGAAGAAGCCTGATGCATTAAAATGTTGATAGACAAGCTGAAAGCTGACAGGAAATAGACTAGCAAGGAAGCGATCAGGGGACATAAGAAGGAGCTCACGAAAATCATGAACTGGCTCAGCAACTTGGAGACTCTTTCCAGAGGAATAGTGGAGGACGAGAGGAGTCAACATGAAAAACTGGAGCGACTGGTGGGACAATTTCACATCTATCTCAGCTACGTCCACCATTTAGACATAAATCCTGAGGACTGACGCAGAACTCTAGCCAACATCAGAAGGACATGCATGGTAGAGAAGAAAGAGGAAAAAACAACAAACAAGGAAGGAGACGATAACCAGCTAATCATCCTGGACTAGCATAGCACCAACCACGGTTTTTATGCACTACTTACTGTTATTTGTTACTGAATATGTTAAGTTATGGTTTTCTGCAAACTGGCTTAAGAGGACTGGGTTGGTTTCTCAGGGTGTTGGCCCAACTCCCTTGTTTTTGTTGATAGTGCGTCTAGGAGGGCCCTGATCTAGTTCCTTTTTTGGCAGATCCAGGGACCCCTCCCTGTTTTTACTTGTGTACTATAAATTTTACAGTAATATAAAATTTTATAAAATTTCAACTCACTTACAAAAAAAAAAAATTATGAATAAATATAAATACAAGTCGAAGATGAGTTAGACACTAATCTTAATATTAAAGCATTAAAATTAAAATAAAATATCACTCTTGTTATACATTTCATTTACTGTTAATAGTTATTAGAGTTAAGGTTATATTGAGATCAGCGTTAGAGCTATTTCTATTAGAATTAGGGTTATGATTGTATTAAAGTTAAAGTTATTTGTATTAAGGTTTATTTTATAATAATAAAAAGATAATTTAAATAATAATTTAATGATAAGAATGTAATCATAATAATTTAATACTTTTAATTTTAATTTAATTTATATAATATTTACTAATGGATTAATAATTTATCAATGTTTTAATGTTTTAATGTATCCACACTATAGTTATATAGTAATGTATTTATTAATGCATTTAATGTATTATTAATGTAACACTGTATTTTTAATGTATTACTTTACACTATCGTTATATAGTAATGCATTTCTTAATGCATTTAATGTATTATTAATGTAACAATGTATTGTTAATGTATTACTTTATTAGTGTAGTAATACTTTAGCAATGTATTAATTAATAAGGTATTAATTTCTTAATAACCTAATAATTTACTAATAAGATTTATTTTATAATAATAATAATAAAATAATAATTAAAAGATAATTTAAATAACAATAATTTAATAATAAGAATGTAATGATAATAATTTAACAATTTTAATTTTGATTTAATTTAATGTATTATTTATTACTTTATTAATATTTTAATGTATTCTCAGATTAGTAATGTATTTATTAATGCATTTAATGTTTATTTAATGGATTATTAATGTAATAATGTATTATTAATGTATTATATTATTAGTGTAGTAATACTCTAGTAACGTATTAATTAATGATGTATTAATTTATTAATTTATGAATAATTTAGTAACACTTTACCATTCATTTGTTATTAAAGATTTTATGATAAGTAAAAATTATTAAATGACTTCTTATCAATGTTCTTAGAACAAGTATAATTCATCATCTACAATGTTCAAGATGATTTTCTATCAATTTCTTTAGAACAAGTAAAAATCATCATGTGTAAAGTTAAAGATGGTTTGTCTATCTTTGTGACAAAGGAAACACTTTATTATCTTTAAAAATAAAACTTGTCAAAACTTTCTTTTCGTAATTTGTTAAACATAAAACAACATTGTCATCTGATGAACATGACCCAACGTTCATGTATGATGAACATAGCCAAACATTGTGATATGACGACCATAGTAGCATCAGAGTCTGACAACCATAGTGATGTCACAACATGTTGAACATATCCCACCATCATAATGTTACAAACATAGACAATATTGGTTCAATGTGATTGACATAGACTTGTCACCACAAAGTGATGAACATAGTAATCTTGCAATGTGACGAAAACAGTAGTGTCACAATAAAAACAAATAGTAACATCGTAATGTGATTAACATATCCCCATTGTCGTAATGTGACGAATACAACCCCACTGTCATAATCTGACAAACATAGCCATACTGTCTCAATGTGATGAACATAGCCTTTTCGTCGCAAAGTGATTAACATAGTAATTTTGCAATTTGACGAATATAGTAGTGTTGCAATCTAACAAACATAGTAATGTTGCAATGCGTCAAACATAGCCATGTTGTTGTGATGTGATCAACATATCCCATCGTTGCAATGTGGCGAACATACACATATTCTAGAAATGTGACAAACACAGCCTTGTCATTGCAAAGTGTTGAACATAGTAATGTTGCAATGTGACAAACAAAGTACTATAATAATCTCATAATCATATTAATATCACAATTTTTACAAAAAATTCTCCGTCCTCGAAATGTGACAAACATAGCTCCATCGTCATAATGTGACAAATAAACCCATATTGTCGCAATGTGATGACCATAGCCTTGTCATCACAAATTGATGAACATAGTAAATTCCTAATGTGACGAACATAATAGTGTCACAATCTAACAAACTTAGTAATGTTGCAATGCGTCAAAAATAGCCCTATTGTATTAATGTGATGAACATAACCTGTCATTACATTGTGATGAACATACCCATATTGTCTTAATTTGAGAAACATAGTCTTTCCATCATAAAGTAATGAACATAGTAATGATGCAATATGATGAACCTAGTAGTGTCACAATTTAATAAAATTAGTAATGTCGCAATGTGTAAAACATAGCCCTGTCATTGCAATGTGACAAACATAGCCTCCTCGTGGTAATGTCATGAACATACCCATATTATCACAATGTTACAAACATAACCTTGTTGTCGCAAAGCAATGAACATAGTAATGTTGCAATGTGACGAACATACTAGTGTTGCAATCTGACAAACATAGTAATGTCACAATGTGTCAAACATAGCATTTTCATCGCAATCTGACAAACATTCCCATATTGTCTCAATGTGACGAACATAGCCCCATCGTCATAATGTGACAAACATACCCATATTGTCTCAGTGTGACGAACATAACATTTTCATTGCATATTGATGAACATAGTAATGTTGCAAGGTGATGAACATAGTACTGTCATAATATGAAAAACACAGTAATGTCGCGATCTGCTCAACATACCCCCACCATCGTAATGTGATGAACATAGTGATATTGTTGCAATGTGATGAACATAGCTTGGTTGTTGCAATGTGATTACCGTAACCTCGTCGTTGCAGTGTGACACAAATATCCTATCATCATAATGTGAGAATTTTTTTCAAATGCCATTGTCTCGCAAAGATAACCCAATGCTGCAATGTGACAAACAAACCCTAATCTCCATAGTAATGTCACATTGTTATGACAAACAATATCTCATCGTCGCAATGTTATGACAAACAATATCTCGTCATCGCAATGTTATCAACATAGCCCCATTGTCGCAATGCAACACAAATAATTGCATCATATAATGTGGCACAAATATCCTATCATCACAATGTGACAAACTTAACCCATCCATCGTAATGTGACAAAAATAACATTATTGTTGCAATGTGATGAAAATATCCATATTGTTGCAATGTGACGAATACAATGTTTCCATGGTAATGTCATGAACATAGCTTTGTCGTCGCAACGTGATGAAAATATCAATTTTTCATAATGTGATGAAAATATCATATCCTCGCAATGTGACGAACATAGCCCTTCCATTGCACTATGATGACCATAACCAGATTGTCACAATGTGACGAACATAGCCCTATACGATGAACACATAATGTCACGAACTTAACCATATTGTGGAAATGTGACAGATATAACTATGGTTGACCTTGCTTTACCTTGGTTGACCATGACAATGGTTGATTGTGGTTGACCATGGTTGACAAGGGCTAACCATGTTTCACAGTTGTTTTCCATAAATGACCATGGCTGGTCATAATCATATTCTCGCGATGTGATGAACATAACCATATTGTCGCAATGTGACAAAGATAGCCTCGTCCTCGCAATGTGATGAACATAACGATATTTTCACAATGTGACAAACACAGCCTCGTCATTGCAATGTGATGAACATATTATCGTTGTCGTAATGTGCCACAAATATCCTATCATAATAATGTGACAAACAATGTTCTATCATTGCAATGTGATGAGAATATCCCTATCATTGTAATGCGATGAACATACGACATTTATGTTCATCACATAATCATATGACATACGATGAACATATGAAATTTATGTTCATCACGTAGCCACTTTTTACTTACATGTCCCGTCATCGAAATGTGATCAACATATCCCCATCGTCACAATATCCCCGTCATTGTCAATATATGACAAACAATATCTCGTCGTCACAATTTTATCAACATAGCCCCGTTGTCACAATACAACGCAAATATTTGCATCACATAATGTGGCACAAATATGCTATCATCACAATGTGACAAACTTAACCCCTCCATTGTAATGTGACAAAAAGAACATTATTATTACAATGCGATGACAATAACTATATTGTTGCAATGTGAATGTATTTTTATTAATTACTAACATATGAATGTATTTTTATTGACTAATCAATACATTACATTCTATAATGTCTTAATACTTTAACATATAAATAAAATTAATATTTAAATTATCTACTACATTTAATACTTCAACACACTAATGTATTTATTATTTTATATATTCATTTATATATGATTGAAATAATACATTAATCTATTATAAGTAAACGTACTTATCATATAATGTATGTATTATAGAATGCTTTATAAGTGTTTATTATATAATGTATGTATTATAGAATGTTTTATAAATGTTTATTATATAATGTATGTATTATAGAATGTTTTAGAAGTGTTTATTATATAATATATAAATGTATGTATTATAGAATGTTTTATATGTGTTTATTATATAATGTATGTATTGTAGAATGTTTTATAAGTGCTTATTAAATAATGTATTTAATATAGAATGTTTTATAAATGTAATTTTAGTTTATTCATTTATTGCTAATACTTTATTATTTAAATGTATTATTTTATCTTTCTCAAACTTTAAAATTTTATTAATATATAGATTTATATATATGTTTTATAGATTCATATGTTTCTAATACAATGTATTAGTTTAAT
>JASDQU010367631.1:0-10810 GCA_032191745.1 Picea mariana
ATGTGATCCCCAGGAGAATTCCATTCTCTCTTATTGGAACCTAAATATTAATGAAGCTCAAATATCCAATGTCTCTCGCATAAGTGTTGTTCACAACTCTAATACTTGGCAAAAGCCACCTAGGGGTTTCCACAAATTAAACTTTGATGGTGCTTCCAAGGGGAATCTCAGGACAACTGGATTTGGAGTGGTCTTTAGAGACAACAATGGAAAAATAACTCACATTATGGTAGGTAGTTTGGGAAAGGACACTAACAATTTAGTGGAACTTTGGGGCCTCCTCCATGGAATTCATCTAGAATCCCAAACAGGTTACAAATAGCTAATTTTGGGACTCTAATATTATCATCTCCCTATTCACTAAGCTTTTGCATCAATCAAATCCCAGAAATATTTCTCCTAGTTGGTGACTCCTAAGCACTCTGGAACTTCTCAAATATTTGTTGACTTCAACTATGGTCATCATCCCATCCCACATTAGAAGAGAGGCTAACAAAATTGATGATAAAATAGCTAATATTGGAGTCTCTAATGGATGGCAGGACATCTGTATACAAGTCGGTCATCAACATCCTCTTCCTCTGCTTCCAGATTTTTATGAAATGGCGCTTTCGGAATACATTTCCCGGGATTGGGTGTCACCTAGCCTAGAACGACATTGTGAAACCTAGACATAGGTGTCACCTCCAAGTTCTTTTCCCCTCACCTAATATAGCTCATTTACTCACACCTTCACCTCCGTAGTCTAGTTCTCATGTGCAACATTAAGTTGCAGGACTCTTTGATGGCTAGTGTTGTAAAATTTGGTACAGTTGTGGTGAATGCCATTAACAATGTGATAATGGCTCTTTTATGGGCTTTGAACCTCACCATGGCCTATTTTAGACCACCCTACTTGTATTTTTCAATCCTTATTCTTATTTTTAGTAATCTCAACCCCACTTCCATCCGTAATTTTCCTGTCTTTAGTCTTATTCGATTCCTCTTCTAGTCCCATGCTCTCCCTCTCTATACCATGCCTCATGAAGGAGGTAAACCTCATAGAGGTTCAAGAACCTACCGCAATTTTGTAGGTTATCTCTATTCCCATTCTCCCTCCTTTAGTCTCTATGATTCTTCTCTGCCAACCTCTTCCCTTGTGTCTAGCCAGCAAGATGAGGAGGTTTGGGGATATGTTATTGTGGAAGAGGAAATTCCACTAGGTCAAAATCAGGAAAATATGGAAGTTCCAGTCTTGCCTCCAACAAGATGATACCCAACAGAATTTTCTAGTACTTTGGCTTGCAACAATGTTATGGGAAGTAGATCACAGGTTCCAGTGGTCAACTCCAATAGAACGCATGTAAAGAATTCTTCGTCTTGGTTCTTTAATGATCAACTCCAGTTAATCTTTGAACTTCACAGGGATATTGTGGAACAACATTTCCATCAAGAGATGATGGACTGCATGCTCACATATCTCCTTGACTTGTTATATGGCCCGCAACCATGCCAACACTATCCATTTCACCATCGTTGGTGTGTTTGTGCTCCAGCTAGGCAAGTTCCTCATGGCGATGGAAGTAGTGGTCATTCTGGTGTCTATTTTAACAATTCTTCCATGTTTTTGGCTTATCTTTTAATTTCAGTTTCAGTAGTTTTCTACCATGTTTTAAATCTAAGATTGTTATGTAGCCATTCTGACAATTTTAGACATTTTACTTTTTCCCCCCAGGGAAGACATTTAATGATATATGAGACATGATGTTGGAACTAGTTTCCATTTTTGGCAGTCCAAGCATCAGATCAAATGACATGTATTTGGAATTCAATTTCCTGAAAGTAATATAAGTTTCTAACTTAAAAAAAAAAAAAAATATTATAGTGGTTGGGATTGAAATTAGTCTAAATTTAATGAAATTGAGGTTGAAAACAAGCACAATTTGATCCATATACACATCTAACATATCTTATTCACCAGATATGCACCATTAAATCCTTAAGTAGACTATATAAAACACAATACCATAAAAAAAATCATGAAAAATCAAGACGTAGCTTAGTACATGACAAAACCAAATACAACATTTTTTTGTCCATAATTCAAACACATAAAGGCAATATCAAAGAACAACAAGAATCTCACACATGTTTGTGTGTATGCATACTTTACCCACATAAAAGATTCCGAACAAGTATCAAGTTAGGTTGGGTTGTCTATTGATGCAGACTCCCTATACCTCTTAAGGGTTGCGCGACCTCCCGGTCAGGATCTTCTGATTTTGGAGCCGAAATGGCTCTTTTGGTTCCAAACTGGAATCCTTCAAATGAATCCACAAGTCGATTTAATTCCCTGGCACGGGCCTTGAGAAAACCTATGCATGCACTCAGCTTTCACGTTTCAGGATTTCACGATTTCGCGAGTCGGGACTCCCTGTCTCACGACTCCTGGCCTCTCGAACACTCGGTTCCTGAAATGCCGAAAAGGGGATCCTCCCTTAACGCTCTGCACCTTTCTCATTTTGGGGTTTCGCGATTTCTAGAGTCGGGACTCCTTGTCTCCCGACTCCTGGCCTCTCGAACACCCGGTTCCCAAAATGCCGAAATATCGTGGGCCAGGACTTCACAAGTCAAGCGTCTCATCCCTTCGTCCTTCGAACCCCCGGTTTTCGAAATACCAAAATGTCCCAGCACCTATTCCTTTGGGTTTTGTGTTTCGCAAAACCATAATGCAAGGGATATCTCTATTCCTTGGAATCCCCGATTGCCGAAATGTCGAAATGTCTCAGTGCCTATTCTTTCGGGTTTTCGCATTTCGCGAAATCTGGGTGCAAGGGATACCTCTGCTCCTTGGAATCCCCAGTTGCCGTAATTCCAAAATATTCCACCACCTATTCTTTCAAGTTTTCACGTTTTATGAAAGCTGGGTGCAAGGGATATCTCTGCTCCTTGGAATCCCCGGTTGCTAGAATGTCGAAATATCCCAGCGCCTATTCTTTCGGGTTTTCACATTTCGTGAAACCTGGATGCAAGGGATATCTCTGCTCCTTGGAATTCCCTGTTGCCAGAATGCCAAAATATCCCAGCGCCTATTCTTTCAGGTTTTCACGTTTCGCAAAACCTGGGTGCAAGGGATATCTCTACTCCTTGGAACCCCCGGTTGTCGGAATGCCAAAATATCCTAGCGCCTATTCTTTCGGGTTTTCACATTTCACGAAACCTAGGTGCAAGGGATATCTCTGCTCCCTAGAACCCCCGGTTGCTGAAATACCGAAATGTCGAAAGCCGAAATGCCAAAACGCCGAATCTCGAGTCACTTGATCAATGGCTCACAACGCCCTCCAGATCTACGGTCAGATCTCTTCCCCGTCACTGACCTCCTTGAAACTCCACTTGATCTAATGGCTTGCGGTATTTCGTGACTCTCCTCGAGAGTTCTCTACCGTCTATTCAGATCTTCGGGATCTCCTCTCCTGGATCCACACAGTGTTAAAGTATGTGCTCCTACCTCAAATCAGACGGTCCACGGGATTCTCCACTGTGATCCAACGCTCGACAACATTCTTCCTCCTGAGCTTTTACTCGCTTCAGACTTAGAAAATTTTCTAAGTCTTCAAAGACTCGGTCTTTGTTCCTTCCAGGGAATGAGTTCCTGAATCTCGATAACACTTGCTGAAGTGTTATCCCCCCTGAGCTTTGTCTAGTTTAGACTTCGATTTCCCGCGCACTCCTATCGTCTGAGGGATTTCGATAGCTCAGATCCACAGTATTTATCATAGAGAAATTCCTCCTGATCTCCTTACGTTCCTCTCTGGATCGATGCACACCTTGCAGAGCTTCCAATGAAGAGAAATAATTCAAACTGTAAAAACTCATAGTTCCATTAACTTGTTCATGTAAACAGAAATGATAGGAAAATGCACACAGTCCACACACCATACATTTGAATCAATTTTCCATTCTGTTATATTCACAAGTTCCCAATGGCTACAGAATACATTCAAAATTACAGTAACTCAAAAAATTGAGATCTCCTACTAACTCGCAGTTCTCTCTTACAGCTAATTTCTCTCTGTATTCCAGCTCTCTCTTACTAGGTGTACCAACTTATACATAACTCAAAAATGTTTCTAGGGTTTCCCCTGACTACTTGCCTACTCTAAAATTCATCCTACACTATCTTAGTTCAGTCGCATTCCAGAGCCGAAGTGGAAACTCCTGCTCTATTTACAATTTCAAAACTTTGCCTCAAAGGGTAAAATTTGGCACCAGTTCAAGCATGCCTCCAAAGGTGAATTTCGGCACTGAGTGGAGGTGGATTCTGAAATCGATTGTAACTACCCACATTGAAGTTCCAGAAGAACTCTCACATGTTGAGTGGTCCCGCCTCTACGTGCCTGCCAACGATGCTCCTGCATCATACTCCCCTTGACAAAAATTCATGGACTCATGTCCGTGAGCTCCTCTACTGATTTTCCCTACTTCTGGATAGCAACTTCATTTTCCCAGCTGGCATATTCTATTGGGTATCCCTTCCATTTGACCAGGTACTCAAAATAGGTCTTCCTCCTGGTCTTCTTGCCAATCCTCTGATCCAGAATCTTCTCCATCTGTAGCTTCTCTGCCATAGGCATCTACTTCTCCCACTGAATCATTCCTTGATCTTCTAATCCTTCTGTGTCATATTTCGTATAAGGGTACAGGCTTGAGACATTGAATATGGGTGAAATGCCCACACCATCTGGCAGCTCAATCTCATAGGCGTTTTCATCAAACTTCCTCAAGATCTTACAGGGTCCTATCTTTTTCATCTTCAATTTGTTATATGTTCCCCTAGGGAATATTTCCTTCCTGAGATGTGCTAAAACCTGATCTCCCACTTCAAATTGAAGTTCCCTGCGATGTTGATCAACTCTGTGCTTGTATTTCTGGTTAGAGCTATGTAATTTTTCTTTGATCCGACTATGGAGTCTCTGCATTTTCGCTGCAAAATCCTCTGCTCCAGCGCTTCTGATCTCTCCCTGTTCCAAGTCCCTTAACTCAAAAACTCCCCTGGGTTGCATTCCATAGAGTATTTGGAATGGGATCCTTCCATTGCTTCTGTTTGGTGAGTCATTGTATGCAAATTCTACTTGTGGCAGAATCTGATCCCACTGGTTATGGTGTTCGGTAACCAGGCTTCTCAATAAGCTTCCCAAACTTCTATTTACCACCTCAGTCTGCCCATCTATCTGAGGGTGATAAGATGAGTTGAAGGAAAAATATGTCCCCATCTTCTTCCACAACGTCCTCCAAAAGTGACCAACAAATTTTGTGTCTTTGTCTGAGACAATGCTCCTGGGTAGACCGTGAAGTCTCACAACTTCTCTGAAAAACAGATTTGCAACATGTGTTGCATCACTAGTCTTCTGGCATGGGATGAAATGTGCCATCTTTGAAAACCTATCCACCACCACAAATATGGAATCGAATCCCCTTTGTGTTCTTGGCAATCCCAACATGAAATCCATGCTTATTACATCCCAAGGCCTCTCTGGTATTGGCAATGGTTGATACAATACAGTGTTTTATCTTTTCCCCTTTGCATGTTGGCAGATCCTACATTTGTTCACAAACTTTATCACCTATGTTCTCATACCTGGCCAATAGTATGAACTGCTCAACTGTGTGAACGTTTTATCATGGCCGAAATGTCCAGCCAATCCTCCACTATGCTTCTCCTTCAGAAGATTGTCCCTCATTGAGCATCTTGGTATGCACAGTTGATTTCCTCTGAACAAAAATCCTTCCTGAACCATATACTCTGTCCACTGACTTCTATATCTCAGTACAGGGCTTTTACATGCTTTGTAGGCCTCCTTGAAATCTTCATCATCACAATACATATCCTCAAGGTGTTCAAACCCCAAGGTCTCCACCTGGAATTCTTGCATGATCAAACACCTCCTGCTTAACGCATTAGCAACCTTGTTATCATTCCCAGCAATATGTTTTATGACAAAAGTAAAATTTTTCATAAATTCAACCCATTTTGCATGCCTCTGATTCAGTTTTTCCTATCTGGTTATGAATTGCAAATCTTGGTTATCGCTATATAATACAAACTCTTGTGGGACAAGATAATTCCTCCATTTCTTCAATGCTTGAATTATGGCATAGAACTCCTCGTCATATGTGGAGTATTTCCTCTTAGTCTCATTCAACTTCTCACTGAAATAGGCAACAGGTCAATTGTCCTGACTCAGAATTGCTCCTATTGCAACTCCACTTGCGTCACATCTTACCTAAAATGTCTTCCCAAAATTCGGCAAGATCAGAATTGGTTGTTCTATTATCTTCTCCTTTAGTATATTGAATCTATTTTCGGCCTCCTCTGTCCATTTAAAAGACTTGTGTCACTTCTTTACTATATCCATCATGGGTGCACAAATCCCACTGAAGTCTCTAATGAAATTCCTATAGAAACTTGCTAAACCATGAAAGCTCCTTACCTCGAACATGCTCCTTGGCGACGGCCACTCCCTGATCACTTTCACCTTCTCTGGATCCATCTTTAGTTCATTTGAAGAGATCACAAAACCCAAATAAATGAGTTATGTCTTCATAAAAGAGGACTTCTTCAAATTGATCAGCAGTTTCCCCTATTGTAGCCTCCTCATTACTAGTGTTAGGTGCCTCAAATTCTCCCCTTTAGTCTTGCTAAAAATCAGTATATCGTCCAGATATACAACCACGAACTTGCCAATGAAATCTTTCAGAATTTCATTCATCGGCCTCATAAAAGTGCTCGGGGCATTCATCAAGCCAAATGGCATAACCAGCCACTCATACAGACCTTCATTCGTCTTAAAGGTTGTTTTCCATTCATCACTTTCTCTCATCCTGATCTGGTGATATCCACTTTTCAGATCTATCTTAGAAAATAAATTTTCTCCACTTAAGCAATCCATTAAATCATCCATTCTCGGTAAAGGAAATCTGTACCTGATGGTGATCTTGTTGATGGCTCTCAAGTCTATGCACATTCTCCATCCTCCATATTTATTTGGGATTAACACAGTTGGTACTGCGCATGGGCTCAAACTTTCTCTGACTAAACCCTTATCTAGTTACTCTTGGACTTGGTTCTTCACCTCCTCATTTTCTCGAGGTGTTAATCTATACACTGCTTTGTTTGGCAGGCTTGCTCCTGATATCAAGTCGATATGATGACTGATACTCTTGATGGGCGGCAATGAGTTTGGCAACTCATCCACCACTATATCAACAAAATTATCCAACAGCTCCTAAACTTCTTCAGGCAAATCATCCATTGACGTACTCATAAGGATGAATCTGGGCTTCATCACCACAGCGAGCTGCATCTCCTATTCTTCCTTGACTTCTTTCAGGAGTTCCTTCCCACTCATGAGAAGTATGCTTGTGTTGGCTTCCTCTTTCACTCTCTTCTCCTCCATTGGCAGTAACATATGCGTCCTACCATTCTTCTCCAATGTATATGTATTCTTCCTTCCATCGTGAATGACATTTCTGTCAAACTGCCATGGTCTTCCCAACAAAATGTGGCATACGTCCATGGGAATTACAACACATAGGATTTCATCTTTATATCCTCTTATTTTAATTTCAACCAGGCATTGTTTATCGATCATTACCTAGTGTCCTTTTTTGCATCCATGAGACTTTGTATGGCCTTGGATGTGCAGTTGTCTTCAGCTCCAATTTCTCCACCATCTCTGTGGATACTAGGTTGTCAGTACTCCCACTGTCAATGATCACCTTGCATACTTTATCCTTAGTCTTGCAAGTTGTCCTGAAGAGATTGTTTCTGTGCATTGGCTTCTCAATTTCTGCCTCTGTTTTTAAGAGAACTTTTCTCAACATTAGGGATGATCCATCCTCTGCTCCCTCTGCTTCAACATTTCTTCATTGGGCTTCTGAAATGTGACCTTCTCCTCCTTCCTTCTTCTTCTTCTCGGGACATTTCCAAGACATGTGCCCTATCTTTCCACAGTTATAGCACTTTACTCCTCCTCTGCCTCTTCCTCTAGAAGAGTTTCTTCCACCACTCTATCTCCCTCGTGAACTTCCTCCTTGTTCTGAGTGATTGTGTGGTTTCTCAGCCTCGTCCTTAGACTAATCTGATCTGTCACAGTTAAATCCCTTGCTTTTGCTTGGGACTGTGCTTTTACCTCTTCCTCATCGGTTCTATTTTCTGGCCATCTTCTCCTCTGCCTTCAGCACAAACTAATAAGCATCCTCCATAGTTCTGACTAACATCATGCTAAGCTCGTCTTGGATTTCATATCTCAAGCCATTTATATATCTGGCGAATTTATCTTCATCTCTCTCCCTTTGTCTAGTTCTGATGTTCAGCCGGTAGAACTCCTCAGTGTACTCCTTGACTGTCATCCCTTTCTGTCTCAGGTTCTGTAGCTTCCTGAACAGATTGATCTGATAGTCTTTGGGTATGAACTTAGCCTTCAGTTTGGCTATCATCCTGTCCCAATTCTTTATCCTCTATTTGTCTTTTCTTCTCCTCTCAGCCTCCAGTTCATCCCACCACAGTGTTGCATGCCCTTTTAGCCTGGTGACTACCTGCTTCACCTTCTTCTCCTCATCGACATCTTCATAGTCGAAATGTTTGTCCATGGACCTTATCCAGTCCAACAGTTCTTCAGCATCTCATACATGGGGACCTCTATCTTAGCTCTGCCTCCCAATCTGGAAACTGCTCTCAACAAACGTTCTTCTACAGCATCCTCTCCTGCAACTTCTTCAACCTCAACCTCTTCACTTTCTGCATCACTGACATCCCCAACGTCAAGTGCTCTTCTCTGTGCTGCTTCCATTGTTTCCAATCGGGCATGAAGCTCTTGCATCTCCCTCTCTACAACACGATTAGCTAAAGGCGGTTCTAGTCTTCTTGGCAGCATTATGTTGACTATCTGTCACACACAGAGTACAGCTTCGAGTTCTCTATCTCCTTCTTTTCCTCCTTCGCCTGAAGTCTACAGACGAAAAACTTAGGCTCTGATACCACCTGATGAAAACCCCCTATCCCTCTTAAGGGTTGCCTGACCTCCCAGTCAGGATCTTCTGATTCTGGAGCCAAAATGGATCTTCTGGTTCCAAAATGGAATCCTTCGAACAAATCCATAGGTCCCTTTAATTCCCTGGCACAGGCCTTGAGAAAACCTATGCACGTGCTCAGCTTTCGTGTTTCGGGGTTTCGCAATTTCATGAGTCGGGACTCCCTGTCTCACGACTCCTGTCCTCTCGAACACTCGGTTCCCAGAATTTCAAAAAGGGGCTCCTCCTTTAACGCTTTGCACCTTTCACGTTTCGAGGTTTCGCGATTTCACGAGTCGGGACTCCCTGTCTCCCGACTCCTGGCCTCTCGAACACCCGGTTCCCAGAATGCCGAAATATCGCGGGCCAGGACTTCACAAGTCAAGCGTCTCGTCCCTTCGTCCTTCGAACTCCCGGTTGCCAAAATATTGAAATGTCCCGGCACCTATTCCTTCGGGTTTTCGCATTTTGTGAAACCAAAATGCAAGGGATATCTCTGTTCCTTGGAATCCCCAATTGTCGAAATGTCGAAATGTCCCAGTGCCTATTATTTCGAGTTTTCGTGTTTCACAAAATCTGGGTGCAAGGGATACCTCTGCTCCTTGGAATCCACAGTTGTCAGAATGCTGAAATATCCCAGCGCCTATTCTTTCGAGTTTTTCATTTCACGAAACCTGGGTGCAAGGGATATCTCTACTCCTTGGAATCCCCAGTTGTTGAAATGCCGAAATATCCCAACACCTATTCTTTCAGGTTTTCATGTTTCGCGAAACCTGGGTGCAAGGGATATCTCTGCTCCTTGGAATCCCCGGTTGTCGGAATGCCGAAATATCCTAGTGCCTATTCTTTCGGGTTTTCACGTTTCACGAAACCAGGGTGCAAGGGATATCTTTGCTCCTTGGAACCCCCGGTTGCCGAAATGCCGAAATATCCCAGCGCCTATTCTTTCAGGTTTTCATGTTTCGTGAAACTTGGGTGCAAGGGATATCTCTGCTCCTTGGAACCCCCGGTTGTCAAAATGTCGAAAGCCGAAATGTCGAAGCTCGAGGCGCTTGATCAATGGCTCACAACGCCCTGATCTATGGTCAGATCTCTTCCCCGTCACTGACCTCCTTGCAACTCCACTTGATCCAACGACTTCCGGTATTTCGTGACTCTCCTCGAGAGTTCTCCACTGTCCGTTCAGATCTTCGCGATCTCCTCTCCTAGATCCACACAGTGTTAAATTCTGTGCTCCTACCTCAAATCGAACAGTCCGTGGGATTCTCCACCGCGATCCAACGCTCGACGGTGTTCTTCCTCCTGAGCTTTTACTTGCTGCAGACTTAGAAAATTTTCTAAGTCTTCGAAGACTTGGTCTTCATTCCTTCTAGGGAATGAGTTCCTGGATCTCGATAACACTTTCTGAAGCGTTACCCCCCCTGAGCTTTGTCTGGTTCAGACTTCGATTTCCCGCGCACTACTTGCGTCTGAGGGATTTTGATAGCTCAGATCCACAGTATTTCTCACAGAGAAATTCCTCCTGATCTCCTTACGTTCCTCTCTGGCTCGATGCACACCTTTCAGAGCTTCCAATGAAGAGAAACAATTGAAACTGGAAAAACTCACAGTTCCATCCACTTGTTCATGTAAATAGAAATGACAGGAAAATGCACACAGTCCACACACCATACATTTGAATCAATTTTCCATTCTGTTATATTCACAAATTCCCAATGGCTACAGAATACATTCAAAATTACAGTAACTCAAAAAACCG
>JASDQU010367632.1:0-11688 GCA_032191745.1 Picea mariana
GTGGGTGAGGGAAATAAAGATAATTAATTAATTAAAGAAATTAATTTATGGAGGAATGTAGAGGATGGGTGGCACTTGTACGGGGAGGAATTTTTAGGAATTAGATTTTAAAAACTTAATTAAATGAAATTTTAGGAAAGTAAGGAACCACGAAACTCTATATAATTAAGGGAGGAGATGAAGGTTGGATCTCTTCTATTTGTGTAATGTTACGCTGCAGAAACATCTACTTGACTGACTTAACTTGTGGGAGTTGAGATACCCAGTTCGGTGAGGAGTGGGAGCTCGGCCTTGCGAGATGAGCTGGGAGCTAGTCGAAATCTCTGGATAGTGAGTGTGTGGCCCCTTTGTGGCTCGGGGGGCTAAGGGGGGAGAAGAGTACCCCTAGCATTGGCTGGGAGGTACCGGTGTAGTCTCGTCGGTCAGCACGCAGGAGTTGCAAGGAGCACGTGGGACATCCACTCCGAACAGGCAACGGTACGCTTTCTTCATTTTGTATGGTAAATTGTTTTAGAACTTATGCTTGAATCTGCATTTTTACTTGGATGAGTGAACTGATTGTCGAGATGGTTTTCTGAATTTTTCTTAGCCTAGCTTGATGATAGATCAGCTCCCATGGCTTTATTTCCCCACACGTCTTGACCACCTTGCTGTGTTGATTATGACCTTCGTGTTTGTTTATCCTTCGTCCCTAGCTCACCAGTCCTCGCTTGAGCAGTTGGCCAGGAGCCTGATCTACGGTCGTTGCCTTAGCGTTAAAAGACCTATGGATCTCAATGCCTTGCTTTTTTGTGTGAGGATGATTAGATAAGGACAAACCTGTTAGCTGTCTACCCTTAATGTTTGTCCTTGGCTGATTGTTGATTCCGCCATCTGGCAATGACCTCGACGTGTGGATTATCTTATGTCCTGGTTGGTTTTCTCTATGCCCTGACTTATAGAACCCCTGTAATCATTCCATGACCTTTCCCATTGGATCCTTGTGTCCTCTTACTGTTGTCTACGCTAGATTGGGGTTATAGCAATGGAAGCACAAATTGATTCCTTGTCTGCAATTTTGAGTATTCTCGCAATGGAAAAACACAATGGTTTCATGTTTGTTTTTTTTATTTAGTATTCTGGCAAAGGTAAAGTGAAATGATTTCATGTCTGCAATTTTTATAATTGGCATTCTGGCGATGGAAAAGAGGAATTAATTCTTGTCTGCAACTTTTTATTGGGTATTCTGGCAATGGAAAAACACAATGGTTTCATGTTTTTTTTTTTTTTTTATATTTGTATTCTGGCAAAGGAAAAGAGAAATGATTTCGTGTCTGCAATTTTTTTATAATTGGCATTCTAGCGATGGAATAGAGGGATTATTTTTTATCTACAACTTTTTATTGGGTATTCTGGCAATGGAAGACGAAATGATTTCTCTGTCGGCATTTTGTTTTTGCTTGAGGCGATTTTTACCCTTGTTGAAGTCTAAGATATGCTTAACAACATCCTGCTACCAGAGTGTTGTTTAACTACCCATGAAGTTTCCCTCAAAACTGATGATAGTTTTCTACCTTAATTGACCATGAATTGCCCTTGATATTGTGTCTGAAATTGCAATAAAAGACCAATTTTTCCTCCAAACCGCAGCTTCGTTTTTCCCTTAAATGTTGGACTGCGTTTCTTGTAGCTTTCCTTCAGATGAGGCCTGGCGTTCCTGTTTCATACACATAAAATTTGAGATTTCCTTGCCGGTTGAGAATGGGATTGTTTGTAATTTCGTTTTGCTTTTGGAGATTGCATGCAATTTCGTTTTGTTTTTGTCCAAGGAAAGATTAAAATAATAAAGGAGATTACCCATCAAGATTGGGATTGCACGCATTTTGTTAGGTTATTTTTACACCAACGGGATAAATTAAGAATGGAGACATCTCTATGTGTGGAAAAGGGGTCTCCTGGCATCTTTATCGGGAATCCCTGAGCATTACTTCCTTGGACTACTGACTTCTTCCACTGCTCATGCAACGAATCTCCCTCAATGCTCTGCACTGACATTCTTCCCCTCACTCAACCAAACTGCCTCTGTCCCTCTGTGCGTTCTGATGTTTCTTACCTTCCTCCCAACCTCCCTCTTTTTGTTGCATACCATTACAAGCGCCCTCCCAACTCTTATCCATGTGCATTTCTAATTCTGGCATTTCCTTTAAAGACTTGGACAGTTTAATTTTAAACTCTCCAAGGGAATCCTTACACTTGCGTGTCATTGCATTAATTGGACAGGAATCTATTGACTTGTGCATCATTATAGTCAAGGTATCCTTTTAAGTGCTTAAATTATATTTTATACAATGAAAGTATTACACTGCATTATGTTGAGTTTAATATCAATGGCATGAATAATTTTAGTGTGTTTAAATTATGATTTATACAGCAGAAAGGAATACACCGTATTATGCCTGAGTTTAATATTAGTAGCATTATTATATTAATTATATTATGGTATGGAAGAATATTATTATTCAAGCACTTTAGCATTGATGAGGATGTCATTTGCAAGTCGAATCCCAAGCCTCACTTGATGAAGAATTTGGTGGTTGGGCTTCTAATTTTGAAAATGTTTTTAGGAACTAAATTTTTATTAAATTGTGACAAGACTATGAAAAATTACTCCAATAGTTGTAAGGATGTTAGATTATTGTTTTTCACATTAAAGTATGATTATTAATTGGCAACTTCTCATGCGTTATTACATTTATTTAATGCTTGATGGATTGACTAGCTTTTTTCTTGCGCCTTGGAATGGTAATGAACTGTGAACGAGCAAATGAAATCCTCATGCTACCAATTTATGTTAGCACAAGATAGTTAACTTAATTATATTATAATTCACCACTGATCTTGTTGAGTTAGTCCTTGTGCGCACCAGCTTATATGTGTTACATGTCGATGTGGAGTTGACGTCTTGATCTTATAAATTTTGATGGTTATATTTTAGGCCTGTGCGTAATTAAAAGGAATGCTTGTGGATACCCTGCGTCAATGATTAACTTGATTGACAGTATGGACCTTTCGTTAGTAGATTTATTATAATAAAGTTTGGGACCTCTTGCACAGTGAATTTTATTTCATGCTTCATGGAATAGAGATTGTTTATTTACAACTTAACTTACCCTTGCATTGTCACGATCTGGCGGTATGATCCCTCGTGATTGGATCATTACGCGCATTGATTGACAAGTGATTTTTTAACCCGACATTGGATCATGTGTTTACTTATTAAAGTTGTTGTCCGTTTAATTGGGGAAATTTTTTTTTAGTCATGCACCAGGGAATTTTTGTGTTACCTGAATCGGTTTAATAGAATGTTTGTGCCGGGATGTTCGTGGATGATGCTCTTTAGCTTAGTCGTTTATATACTTATCGAAATAAAGGGTCATAATTTGTTTCAAGCTTCTTGGTGCACTATTATGCTATGCTTTCTATGCTGATGTGTTGCGCAAACATCATTCCTGTTGATATTGTCAAGTTGTGATGCTACGAATCCTTGTTGATGTTAGTGACCTATTGTTTAAAATATATATATATATATATATATATATTACTTTTGGGGAGTAGTATGTGTCATAAGGATGGGATGTCACATGTGGTATCAGAGCGGGTTCAACCCGCGACTTGGGATCACTACGGCTTTCGTTGATATGATTTGATTATATTGTTTCTAATTGAGTTGACTTGTATTCATGCAAGTAATCATGGTTAGAGGACGTCGTGGAGGAAGACAATGGGGTGCTAGGTGAGGAGGCACAATGCCTCCAGTAGCATCCACGCCTGAGGGGTCTAACCCCTAGGGAGATGAATAGGTTGTCGGACAGGAGAAAATAGCAGTTGGTGATGTGGTCAGAATGATGAAATATTTTCAGCGCATGTCTGAGGCACTGATCAGCCTTTTGGACAAAGATGAGGCTAGAGCACTAGCACCCCCTGAGGTTCCACCATGAATTTCGGTCAGTACTGGTAGCATTCACCGTGAACTCGAGAAGGTCAAATTTATCGAGTTCTTTGGTGCCCCGGACGGTGCAGCCGCCAAGGCATGGTTGGAGAACATGGCGATGTGCTTCACACTTTGAAATTATACCTCCAACATGAAGTTTCGCATGGTGGTATTTCAATTGAAGGGGAGCACTCTTCTATGGTGGAAGACGCTCCTACCGTAGCTAAATGTGGTCGTCGAAGACGTGTCATGGGAACTGCTCGAGGAACGGTTCTGAGAGAGGTACCTTTCAGAGGAATTCAGTGAGCATCAGCTCAATGAGTCATACGGTGCTTGAGTACGAGGCCCATTTTATGGAGCTGCTCCGGTATGCTTTGCACTTTAACACTGAGAAACTTAAGGTCAACAGGTTCGTGTTCGGCCTTAACAGTAGCATATGTGAAAAGTTTAGGATTTTGATGCCTCAAACCTTGCATGATGCCATCAAGAAGGCCCTCATAGTACAGGAGGATCTTATCAATGGGGGTTAGACCAGGACTCCAGTGAGACCAGCAGGGTAGGTGTCTTCTGGAGCACAACAACATCAGACACTAGCCAGACATACACTGGGATATCGTGGCTTCCAGAGGGGATCCACTTTCACTACACCTCGGCGACCGACGCCTCAACAACGGACACCTTATCGGGGACCACAATATCAGCAGCAACGTCGACTGCAACAACAATAGTTTAGGCCTGTTTAGCAGAACAGACTAGGATTCCAGGACGGTGGGTCGTCATCCTCTACTTCGAGTACCAAGATTATTGGGTCGAAGAAGGGGTGTTGGACGTGTGGGGAGCCACACTACCAGTGTGACTACCCTTATTGGATGTCGACCCTGGAGTTACAAGAGTTGAAAATGCAACTGAAGGAGTTGTTGGACCTGGGACTGATACGTTCGAGTGTGTCACCATGGGGTGCACCGGTTATTTTCATACGAAAGAAGGATCAGTCATGGAGGCTCTGCATTGACTACCGTCAATTGAACAAAGCCACGATCAAGAATCAATATCTGTTGCGGAGGATTGATGGTCTTTTCGATCAAATGAAGGGAGCGAAGGTGTTCTCAAAGATCAACAAACACGATTTACGGATTAAGGAAGATGACGTCCCTAAGACCACCTTTAAGACGAGGTTTGGACATTACGAGTTTAATGTTTTACTGTTTGGACTAAAAAATGCCCCAGGGGTATTTATGAGTTTGATGAATGGGGTGTTCTGCGAGTACTTGGACAAGTTCATCCAAGTATTCATTGATGATATTTTGATCTACTCTCAGACAACGGAGGAGCATGACGAGCACTTGCGCTTGGTACTATAGTGTCTGTGAGAGAAAAAACTGTATGAGAAGTTGTTCAAATGCTCTTTTTATCAATCGAAGATTCACTACTTAGGGCATGTCATCTCCGGTGAAGGCATCTATGTGGATCCAGCCAAGGTCGAGGCTATTATGGAATGGCATGCGCCGATGAATCTCCCGGAGGTGCATAACTTCATGGGTTTAGCAGGATACTATCGACGGTTCGTTGAGGGATTTTTTAAGATAGCAAATCCGATCACGAAGTTATAGAAGAAAAACAAGAAGTTTGTTTGGACTGAGAAATGCACGAAAGAATTTCGGAGGCTCAAGGAGTTGTTGACAACAACACCGATACTAAAGGTCCCTGGTATGGACGTGCACTGCTTGGTATGCACAGATGCATCTAAGGAAGGCTTAGCCGGGTCTTGATACAAGACGGACGAGTGATCACTTACATTTCGAGGAAACTAAGAAGGCATGAGGAGAACTATGTGATGCACGATTGGGAGCTGTTAGCCATCGTATATGCCTTGAAGGTTTGGAGACAGTACCTTGTTGGATGAAAGTTTGAACTAAAGACTAACCACTGTGGACTACAACACATCTTTACGCAAAGCGACCTGAACACGCGACAACGACGTTGGTCGGAATTTCTTAGTGAGTATGACTTCGAGATTACTTACATAAAAGGAACAGTGAGCCAAGTGGCAGATGCATTGAGTCAGAGACCGTGCATCTTTTCGATGCTTCCTCTTCAGACGAATCTATGTGAAAATATTATAACTTTACAGTGTGACTATGACTGGTACAAAGAGGTCAAGGGTTTTATCGGACAAAACACAATGATGGTACCACAATTTGAAGGATTTTCATTTTATAGCGATGGTTTATTGAGGTTTAAAAATCGTATCTACGTACCGCCGAATGACGAGTTGAGGATGTTGATCCTAAGCAAGGCTCATAGAGCAGTTTACATGGCTCACCCGATAGTCACGAAGATGAGGGTAGACCTTAAACCCTTATTCTTCTGGAAGGGAATGAAGGTAGACATAGTCAACTATGTGGCCAGATGTCTAGAATGTTAGTAGGTAAAGGCTGAACATAGACACCCAACAGGATTATTACAACCACACGCTATTCTGGAATCGAAATGGGAGGTTATTTCAATGGATTTTATTGTTGGATTGCCACTGACGGGAAGGAGACATGACTCGATTTTCATAGTAGTAGAGACTCTCACGAAGAGTGCTCACTTTATTCCTGTGTGTATGACGTATCAGGAACCTAAAATAGCTAGAGTTTTCATCAGTGAGATTGTGAGGCTACATGGCATGCCTAAGAGGATTATATTTGATCGAGGATCGATGTTTACTGGACAATATTGGATGACTTTGCAAGAGGCCTTGGGAACCCAACTTAACTTTAGTACTGCGTATCACCCGAAGACTGACGAGTAGACTGAACGAATGAACCAGACCTTGGAGGACATGTTGCGCATGTACGTGATGGACCAACAAAAGCAATGGGAAGAATTATTGCCACTAGTGGAGTTCGCTTACAACAACAGTTACTAGAGCACCATTAAGATGGAGCCTTTCGAGTTTCTTTACAGGGAACCGTGTCAGACACCTTTGAGTTGGGATCGGCTTGAGGATAGGGTCCTAGTGGGACCAGAAGTGATCCAAGAAATGGAAGAGCAAATGCAAACAATAAGACAAAGAATTAAAGAAGTGCAGGCTCGACAGAAGAGTTATGTCGATGCGCATCGTGTTGACCATAGTTACAAGGTCGGTGATTAAGTCTTCTTGCGAGTTAAATCGCATAAGAGTTTGATCAAGTTTGGGAAGGGAGATAAAATCTCGCCTAGGTTCATGGGACCTTTCGAGATTGTGGAGAGAAAGGGGCCCGTGTCCTATCGACTAGCCTTGCCCGATTCTTTGAGGCATATGCACAATGTTTTTCATGTATCTGTTTTGAGACATTATATTAGTGATCCTACACATGTTATTGACATGAGTTCCTTGCAGGTATCGGATGAGGGGGCTCTCACAGCTGAGCCGATCCACATCTTGGATCATTGCGTTCAACAACTAGGACGTTGAATGATAGAGAAAGTCAAGGTCCAGTGGGACAATTATAGTCCACACTCCACGACCTGGGAGGACGCATATTATATGCGCCAGCAGTTTCCATTTTTGTTTGATAGATAGACATATGATACTGTGATACACTTTATTTCGGCATATATACTGTGAAACTTTAGGATGAAGTTTAGACCAAGATGGGGTGTATGTAACATCCCGCTCTGGTGCACTGAGTGAACTTATTCTTTGAGGACACTTGCTCGCAAGTGATCCAAATTTTTATGCTATTAAAACCTTTGATTTTGATTATGAGGCGTTATGGGTTGATGATATGTTGTTTTACTACAATGACATAGACAGGTGCTATCGACTCAGTTTTACTGAGTGTGCAGGATTTTGGACCTCGAGGATGTAGAGGCATCGATGGAACCCCTTGGACTCTGATTAGAGTCAGGGAGTGTACCATTGGGGTTTGATTGTATTACTATGATATTAGTGCATCTGATTAGATGACATGATATGGATATATTCTGACATGATTTGTTGATGAAGTACGCTGAAGATAGCTTGCCGACCAGACTCACATATGGAGTAAAGGGGTCACGCACGACTACCAGAGATGTTGAGCGAGAGGTGTGGATAGCAGCCCTGCCACAACCTACTAGCACTCCCACTGTGGCTCGAACTGTGGGTTAACATTTACCTAGTTTGAGAGGACCCATGATGCCATGAGGGCAGACTGTGACAGTCGCTCACAACAATTCGAAGGGGCGTGAAATAAGTCGGGGGCCTTATTCCTTAGAGGTCGTTAGTCTCCCACAAGTTCACTTGGCAGAGTATTGACTCTAGGGGTTTTTGATGTCTACCAAGTCAGTCAAGAGACGAGTGACACCCTTCGAGCACGTGGTGCATCCTGAAGGGAACGTCACGTAAGAAAAATGGAAAGAGGTGAGTGGCACCCTTGGAGCACGTAGTGTGTCCTGAAGGGCACGTCGCGTAAGGGAAAAGATGAGGCGAGTGACACCCTTGGAGTGCCTAGTGTGTCCTGAAGGGCACGTCACCTTGTTTTGATAAATGAATGAACCTAGATGGGCTTAGGATGAACAATGTGATAAGAATTTTTAAAAACTTTTTCCCTAATAAAATGTCACCCATCACAAAAATTAAGGTCTAGGTCTAAATCATGCTAGTGGTAAAGTTTTATCTCTCCCTAAAAAAAATAATAAAGTAATAATAATAAAAATAAAAAACAACATAAACAATAATTATGATCTTCATTAAATATTGTAACACGGAGGGAGTAAGACATTTAATTTATTCAAGAAAAAAAAAATTAATGTTGGAATAAAATTAAAAAAAGAAGAAGGAATTAATTGTTTTATCTTTTTGATAATTTAAAATATACTAATTAAATGAGAAAAGGGAAAAAGGGTTAATCTCCACACATGCCTTTTTGAGTTCTAATTAAAAAGGGGAAAGAGGGAAAATCTAAAATATTAGGAAACTAGGAAAAGAGGTAAACATAAAAAGGGAAAAAGTGAACATAAGGGAAAAAGTGGAAAGTCAAACTTCATAAAGTATCTACCATTTAAAAGCTTTTTAATTTAAACTGAACTAGCAATTTAATGGTGGGGAAAGTCATTAAAACCTATAAGAGAATTTGGGGACACCTAGGAGTGATTCTAGGAGTAACTCTAGGTGGGTGAGGGAAATAAAGATAATTAATTAATTAAAGAAATCAATTTATGGAGGAATGTAGGGGATGGGTGACACTTGTACGGGGAATTTTTAGGAATTAAATTTAAAAAACTTAATTAAACGATATTTTAGGAAAGTAAGGAACCATGAAACTCTATATAATGAAGGGAGTAGATGAAGGTTGGATCTCTTCTATTTGTGTAACGTTACGCTGCAGAAATATCTACTTGACTGACTTAATGATGCAGGAGCATCGCTAGCACATCAAGCGAGCCAGCGCGGAGGTGGAAGACAGCTGGACAACGCCAACACAAATTTTGAAAGCACCTTGATATTGTTGCGCAAACATTAATGTGTTGGATTTAATGAAGCGCACTTTGTATATTGTAATGGAACTTGAGCAGATAGCTCTCGTCCTTAGGTAGATAGTCGGCATTTAATAGATTTAATGCAGTTAGATAGGAATTTAATTCGAGATATGATATCTTTAGAGCGCAAGAGGGAAACGGGATATAGACACCCTCCTTTGTACATTGTAACATTATTGAGAGCATTCAAAAGAGAAGAGCAAGCAGAGAATTGTATAAAGAACACCCATGTATTGATATTTGAATTCATAGAAGAAAGCTTAGATTCAAATTCATGTTTTGTGTTGATTCTCTGTGTGATTGATGTTGTTATGCTCATGGATGTTTATTTCCTATCATACATTTGCTTTTATATGATGTGTATGTGATTCAATGTTTGAATTGAAGTCTGAAAGGAGCAAGGAATTAGTTTCAATTATTTCTCTACCTTGAGCTAGAGAATTCCTGCAAGGAGTGCAGTCGAATCGTCTGCAAGGAGTGCATTGATGGAAGGGTCTCAGATAGAGATAACTTTTGTTCTAAGTTCCCAGAAGTGCAGATTGGGCACTGAAGCTGTGCAAGGCATGCACAGGCTAGACAAAGTCTCAGAATTTTGATTTTGAGCAAAGGGAATTAAGACTGTTGCTGCAGGTACGCGCAGAGTCGAAGCTTCAACACTTAGACGCTGTTGAAGATTTGCCGCAAGGCGTGCATGCAAGAGTTTCCTGAAGGGACTCGAAAGTTGTGAAAGAAGCACACGAAGGATAGGCCTTCAATATCGTTGAGAACCGGGTATAGACAAAGTTGTGCCTGCAAGGCTTGCAAGAAGCGTCGTAAGTTACACGCAGGGTGACGAGTTCTTTGGAAGAACGGTTCGTCATTTCACAGATTTGTATAAGGAAGAAACGAACGGCCGAATTTCTCCGAGGAGATTTCACAAAGCTCCAAGGGTCGTTGGCTCTTGCGGAGGTGCAAGGAGATTACAGTGCAGGCGTGGAAGAGGTTCGAAGCTCAGGAGGGTAGGAGCTGTCGATTCGAGTCATGAGGACCGTCAGATCTACTCGTGATATCAGACATTGGGAGTCAACGTAGAAGTTATCCAACCTCGCGATAAGCGAAGTCGTGAGGGAGCGAGATCGCGAGTTTCAGTGTCTTGGGTCTCGGGAGTCGACGTGAAAAATTTTCAACCTCGCGGGTAGCGAAGTCGCGCGTGGCGAGATCGCGACAGCGCGGAAGTCCCAACATCGACGTTTCGGCACATCGGGTATCAGAGGTTGGAAACCCAAGTGTTTGGTTTCGTGAGGTGTGAAGACGTGATAGAGCCGAAGTCCCGATAGCGGAGGAAGAAAGTCAGTGATTGACTGACCATCGGGTCTCGGGGATTTGAGAGCCCAGTGATCAACCGAGAACTTGAAAAGCTGTGAGTTCTGATCCTCTGATAAATCAAGGAAGGGGGATTGTGCGAAGAGAACTGTGGGTGCAGATTTCCCGATAGGGAAGTAGAAGAACAATTGAGTTCTTTGGGCCGTGGAGAAAGAAGGTCCTGTGAGAGCGGTCGTGCTCCGAGGAGTGCGGTTGCATAAAAGTGGTATCAGAGTTGGAGTTCTTTTCTTTTTGTAGCAAGGAAGAAGAAGGGGAATTCATCATGCCGCCCAGAAGAGAAAGGCAGTCACCTGACCCAGAAGATAGGGAGGTGCGAAGAAGAGGTAGGCCGGCAGGAAATCCAGAAATGGAGAGATAGATGAGAGATCTCCGAACAAGACTCGAGGAGATGGAGACAGCTCAAAGATGCATAGCTAGTGTAGGGGATCTGAGTGATTCCGAAAGAAAAATTGAGGCTGAACGCGAGGAGGAGGTTGCAGCCGAAGATGCATCAACTGAGCGGTTGATCAAAGCCATTTCCAGAATGGGTGCAAAGGCCAAGATGGACATTCCAGTATATGAGGGGAATCTGGATGCAGAAGAGCTACTGGATTGGATCCGAGCTCTTGACACCTACTTCGATTACGAGGATATCGAAGAGGATAAGAAGGTCAAGCATGCTATCACATGCCTGAAGGGACATGCAGCATTATGGTGGGACGAGCTACAAGCTGACAAACACTACAAAGGCAAGCAGAAGATTAAGAGTTGGGACCAAATGATTGCGAAGATGAAGGTGAATTTCATCCCAAGAGACTATCAAATTACTCTATTCAGGAGGATGTAGAACCTGAGACAGAAGCTGATGACAGTGAAAGAATACACTG
>JASDQU010367636.1:0-11410 GCA_032191745.1 Picea mariana
GACAAAGGGGTGTATATTTATCAGATGCAGCAGAAAGAGGACAGAGATTTATCATATGCAGAGGACAGAGGAAAAGGATAGAGTCATGGTTCTAGGGGGGAGAAGATTTACCAGATGCATAGGACATAGGCATGGTTCTAGGGGGAGCATGAATGATATGATTTCAGTATTGCATCAAAGTGTTTCCATCAATTCCAAAGGGGGATATTGTTGATTAAGGTTGGTTTTTATTGATGTCAACCCTTGAATAAAACCCCATAGCACAGAGGTTTGGGTAATGAAACCAAGTTCGTTTGATGTAAATATGACTCATTGTTGTCTTTGCATGATTGATAAGAAGTAAAGATGGATGAACTCCAAATTGGTCCCCTCATGGTGAAAGCCCTCACGGGAAGATGCTTTGCGGAGTGAGAGAACTCATGATTAATTGTGAAATAATGAGATGAAGGACAATGAATTTTTTAGTGAACCTATCCTATATGGATAGTTATTGTCATGTTGTTTCTGGTGGTATGTGGAACGTCACATAACTCCTCACGGTTAGAGAGTTATGACCATATGAAGTTAGAGAACCCTCATGAGTCTTATAGAAGCCCCCAAGAGTCAAAGTGATTTTCAAAAAGAAATTATTTTAAATGAAGAAGCCCTAAAATAAGGAAAGTGTAAGTCTACATGAAGATATAAATAAGAGACAAAGCTCACTCATAAAACACACTTGTACATATTGCATATCTATTTTCTTGTGTAAATATTCTTGTAAATACTTGTGGATACATCTGAAGTGGTGAATGTTTGAGGTATCATGAAGGTTTGACGACAAAATTCATGGATTTACAGAAAACCTTATTTTTTGGTGCGTACACGGGCTATTTGTGTATAGGGTGTGTATATGGGAGTTGTCTGTGTATAGGGTGCATACATTATGTGGGTTGTCTGTGTATAGGGAGCATACATGCTAATAAAGTCATGGAAACTTGAGAAGATGAAGATGCAGAGGTTTAAGATTCTGAGATCAAGCTCCCAGGAAGGTATAAAGTTCTCAGATACATCAGATCCATCCATTGGTTTAAAATGTATGTCTTATTTCTATGAATAGTTGGATTTCGATGTATGCATGAGGAATGTTGATGGAGATTTGAGGATTCTCCCTAGAAAGATTAGTGGCTACATGTGATCTTCTGCATAAGTCAGATCTACAGAATTACAGTGCTAGTATGATCATTATTGATACTTCTTGTGAGGCACATCTTGTATTTCTTGGCATATGGCTAAGGTTTTTTATGGTACATGGTTAAGAGGTTGTATTTGTGTAGTAGTTGATGTATTGAGAGACTGAATATCAGAAAGGGGTTGATGACTAAGATCATGTGAGGGATATTATACTTGTTCATGATTACACATACCTATATGACACATGATTAGAGAGAGACATACTTTCCTTGAGTAAAGGTTATATATGAGAATGCATGCACTAGGTACAGTTATAGTTTGGATACAGTTACAAGTTATATATCTATGTGAAGGAAGTTACATAAGGTCAAAAATTATCAAGAAAAGGAAACCCTAGCTTTTGGGAAGGCATATGCAGGTTTTATAACAGTTTGGTAGCATACATACACAGGTTGAATAATAAATAGGGTGCATATATACGTAGGCTGAAACACTACATGTCGCGTATTTGTTGTATTTTTGTAGATACATGTTCAGTTCAGGTACAAATTGATTACATGACAGTTGTACAGATTGGATACAGGTCAGTGGTACAAGTTGATACAGTTGTATGGCAGTATATCTTGCAGTGATAGGTTGACAGTGGTTCCATCATTCTACTTATACTTAAGGGAAGTTGGACGGGGCAAGGATAGCTGGTGGTAGCCACCTTTTAGTTGTATATGGAGAACATAAGGGCTTGTAGCCTCCTTCTATTTGTAGCCAGAGAATTGGGGAGTTGGAGCTTCCCTTAGGTTGTAGCCTGAGAAAATAGGAGGTTGGAGGCTCCTTCCATTTGCAGCTGGAAAACAAAGGAAGTTGGTGCTTCCAATGAATGTAATTCTTGAAGACATGTAAGAAAAATAATTCAGTGGTTTTCTCCCGATTTGGGTTTCCGTGTAAAACAATGATGTACTATATATGTGTGTGATTATTCATTTCTTATTGCTCATTATTGAATAATAATTCTACATTGATATAACACTTGGATTATTTGGAGAAAAGGGATTATAATTATGTTATTACTGATTCACCCCCCCGCTAAGTAATCCAACATAAAATATCTCTCAATATGCCCTTGCTCATCACATTTATAACAACCAATTGCTCCTCTTCCACTAGGTCAGAAATCTCTCATCCTCAAACATTCAGTCACCAAGTGACCTTTCGTGAAACATCCTCTACACCAATATTGAGGTCGAATTTTATTGGGGAGGGTAAAATATTGAATATTTCTAGTAAATGGAGATATTTGAACTTGTAGTTGCATGAGTCTCGCATATCTAGGAGGTCTCATGACTCTGAGAGTCCCTAGATACCCTTTGATGGATTTAATATTCATAACATGATCCAATGCTTCTACTAGAGTAGCTATGCTTTGTTGTGTCAAAGGAATAGAGGTTAAAGGTAGTAATTCTTGAGTGAACCATTCCCTTTGGTGATATTCATGAATGGTATTCTCAATATTACCTATTGCATTTTTGAACCTCTTATGATACTCCCATGCAGAATCACTATCCATTTATTTTATATCTTACAACTATGTAAGTGCTTGTTTCTTTGATTATGGTAATTGAAATTCCGCAATACATTTATGTTGTACTTGAGCTAATGTGAAGGCCTAACCTTGAAATCCTGGTTCAATAACCTTCATATATCATTTGAGAGATTGACCTCTCAGAGTAGTATGAAACTCAATCTATTTATTTTCTTCTGGAGTCCCTCACGACCTACATATATCCTCACATAGAAACCAATGTTGTTCAACATATTCATACCCATCTCCCCAAAACTCAAGGTATGAGGCAAGGGACCCTGCATATTATGTTTCCATTGATGGAATTGTATACTATAGTATAATGAATCCATGAGATCTTATTTGTGTTATGATGGTAGAACTCTCCACACTTCCACTACTACTACCTAATAACCTTGTAGAACTCAAAGAACTAGGAAAAACAAAGTTGTAGAAGAATGTACTAAAGAAATAACCAACATTGTTGATGGTGCTAGGGAAATAGGTGATTTAAGGATGGTTCCTTTTCCTTGGTAAATGATTTCTTTTATCTAGAGGGTCTCATTCTATTGTGATGTTACATTTAATTCTTGATGCAAACCAATATATTTCAAAGTTATAGGTTCGACTTCTTCCACAACTCCGTCTGATGTCTGGGATGAATCGTTTTCATCAGTAGTGGCATCTACTCTTACTATTTTATCTACCTCCTCTGAAAACTCTTCCTCTTGTATTCTAACTCAATAAAATTCACCTCTCACACCACTTCTCTCTTTTAACCACTGACTGGTCAGTCTTCCTCATCACTGCAACTTCCACAACTCTTCTATATTTTCTCGTATACCACCATCTAATCCAATATCATTTTGCAACTGATCAGTCCTCTTTTTTTTTGTCTTCATCTAATTATTCCACCACTTTTCAACAATATCATCCCTCCTTAGAGATCTCTCATATCTTTCCCTCTTCTCTTGTCATCCCCCATACCTCAAATAAACTTATTGTTATCTTAACTCATAAAACCTTTTAAAAATCACCCTTCCCTCAGTGCAAGTGTTTAATATGCCATGTCACTTGAAGGAGCAGGAAACATTCCTTCTTCTACCAATAAGATCCTAATCCAAAATGGTATCTCCTGCAACAATATGGCTTTGGATCTGTCAATGAATACAACTTTTACTTTTGAAAAATATTGGTGATTTTTTGCAACAAATTCAATAATATACCCTTCAAGAGTATTTTTCACCCAAAAATATACATTTCGTGTGATATGATGATCTATACAATGAAGAGTCGCTAGACTCTTAGAAGTATAGTTAAGGGTTTCCTTAACCCGATCTATATACTCTGGGGTTTCTTGCAACCAATCTAACCATTGAAACAACTAGTCATGAAATTTAACCTAGAATATTTTGTATTGATCACTAGCAAGATCAAAATAGAAAACAATATATTTCACAACCCTAAAATTCTTTTCCCACAAATCGGCCTCCTACCTTATGAATGCATCACACTTCTGTTCCCACTACTTTCCAATGTCATAATTGTATATACGATGAGGCATCCTATAAAATCCCCCTCTAAAGCTTGGTCTCAACAATAGAACCATTTTTTGGCACAAAATAAAGACCAGGATTCTTGGTAGTTACCAACAAAAGGATCTGTTGTAGTCTAGGAATGTTGGCATTTTCAACCTTCCACAAGGGAAGGAGTTCTCACCCGAAGTTTATCCAAGACTTGTATGATTAAGGTATTTATCGATGATACATCAATAGATCTATTTATACAATATTCATCTCCATAGTTTAAACATTGAAATTGATTTGTGAAAGTATTCAGATAATAACTGGAAAAGAATAAGCAAATACACATTGGAAATACAAATCTATTCATATAAAAAACAGAGAAAATAAAATTTTTGAGGCCCCAAATAACATCATTTCATTAAGCGTTACTGATCTGGATTGTTTTGAGAATGGAATGAAGGAATAGATGTAACAAATAAATACACATATATATTGCAAGAAACATAGAGATACAATAATACACAATTTCTTTAAAACTGTAAAAATACAAAGTGAATGAGCTCCCTAGAATGGTGGCAACTTATCTTTGAGAAGAGATGTGACAAATAAGCTCATTCACAAGAATATGATGTTAAAATGAGGCTCCAAAGGATTTTTTAACATAAATCATAAATGATAATACCCTAAACATACAAAACCCTAATCTCGAGAGATGAGATGCCAAAAGGTTTGTGGACCCCGTGGGGGAAGTTGATATGTCAACTTCCCAAGGGCATCACTTTTTCATACGATCCTTGTTTGGTGCCTTCGATACCTCGTCAGAAAGTTATATCTGAGGAGTAAAAATTTCCTTTGAGATTTAGGTGTGTTATATGTAATCCCTGGACCCCCAAAAGTAAAAATAAATAAACGTCGTTTAAGGCCTCAAAATGGCCTCACAATTTTGGGAATTGAAAAATTGTAAAAAAAATGTCAAAATGGAAAATTGTTCTTTGAGACAATGGAATAGGAGGGTGGCCACTGATATCCACCTGGATCATTCCTATTCGTTAGGAATCAATTGTACCCATTGCGTCAAGTTCCCCCGGGAGATGGGGAAGATTTAGTTGAATCTAAACCTTGGTGACATGCTTTCCTTGTGGAAGACATTGTCTTGGTTGTACTTGGAACTAGTATGATGCTTGGGGGGATGGATTTGTTCAATAAATATAGCTACATGATCTACCTTGATCTGTGTGTGGGAGGAATCTGTCGGTGAAGATGCATCATGAAGAGTATGAACGGATCTGCTATAACATTTCTTGACTGGGCAGTGTTGAGGCACCCCTGTAGGTGAAGAAATAATATCTTTATGTTATTCCAAAATCTTTTCAACCTGCTTCTATTAGATAGAAAGTTCCTTGGTAGAGGTTGAATTTGTTTCAGTGTCCTTCTATTTACGTTCTAACTAGATTTTGAAGATGGTAAAGTTTATGATATGGGAAATTAATTTCCAACACTATTTTGTCAAGAGAATAGTGAGAACTACCTCTAGTACCCTATAGAATTGATACCCTAGAGTAACAATGACACTACATGGTCAAGACTCATAAACAGTAGGATCATTCCACATATATGGCTGGCCTAAAATAATATCAAAAAATTCTATTGGGGAATCATGACATAGTACCTCATCCTTGAAGGGATTGATGTCATAAGACATGCGACACTATTTGCTGACATGGAGATCTTGTTCCTCATGAAGCCACTCTATGTTGTATGGTTGTGAGTGTGGTGTTGGTAGAAAATCCAATTCCTTTATGAGCTCTACTGATATCAGGTTCTTTTGGATTCCTCTATCAACAATTAAATGCAATGGGGTCCCCTTCATCCACATTTGTGAATGGAAGAGACGCTCCCCCTCCTCACGATCCTCTAGTTCCTTTGGTTGGAATTTTGTGGTCATTATGGTAGCAATGAGGTTTGCATCGATGATCTATTTCCCTTTATTGTTTTCTTAATCGTAGTCTGATTCGAGGCTCAATTCTTTTTCTTTAAGCTCAACCACCAATGGATATTTCAAGTGAATTTCATTAGTCTTGTGCCAAGGGATTTTGTCGAATTCACAACACTTTCTAATGTCCTTATTTGTGTCCTGATTACCCTTCTTCTCATGTGGCTTGGACTGGTTTTCTTGAGTTTAGTTGTTCTATGAGTTAGGGACCCCTTTACCATACTTTGGTTGTTGTGGATTTGCAAACCCAAAATATCGCTTATCCTACTACTTAAACTTCTACTCAATTTTGATAGTATATTGATAAGTGGCTTCCACTGATTAGATGTCTAGAAACTCCATTTTTGTTTGGATGTACATGTGTAGACACCCACGTTATTTTATAACCAAATTTCAATCAGTGTATTTGATACCCATCTTGGTGCACAATGTATGGAAGGTATTTGTGAACTCCAACATTGTTTTGTTCCTCTCCTGACGTAGTGTGGTCCATCTCATTTACTGGTCATCATAGTTTCCAATAGGGTAATATTGCTCTCTAGTGGCATCCATAAAAGAATCATAAGTGGGATCAACTCAAATATTCCATACTCCTCCATGAATTTTTTCTCACAGTAAGTCTTCCACCAATATTTGACATAGGGGAGAACCTTATGGAGCGTAAAGGTGATCTTTTATATATCAAAAAAATTGTGAACACAAAAATAAGCTTCTATTAGATTTAACCACTTTTCCCAAGCATATTCATTGATATCTCCTTCAAATATAGGAATATCAAAATTAACCTGTACCTTGAATGGGGTGGCATATCCTAAGTGGTTTCTTGATGAAGACACACCTTCTATTGTCGGCAACCATTGAAGGATTTGGGTAAAATTATCCATCATATTATTCCTCTTTTGCATGAGGGATTCTACAAGAAACAACTTGATAGGATCTCTTGATCCCTCATCTCTCTTTTCTTCCACCATGCGAGACCAGTTGGGCTAGAGAGAGTAGTTTTCCTCAAGAGAAACTTGCTCGAGACCCAACTCTATATACCCTGACCTTGTTGGGGACATGCACTACGAAATGACGACAAGTAGACTTCTATAATACCACTGATCCATATTTATTTTAGAACAAAATGAAGGAATAGATATAATAAATAAATACACATATATATTGCAAGAAACATAGATATATAGTAATACAAAATTTCTCTATTAATGAGATAAATGTACAGAAACTGTAAAACCACATAGTTAATGAACTCGCTAGAATGGTGTCATCTTATCTCTAAGAATATATGTGAAATATATGCTCATTCAAAAGAATATGATGTTTCAATGAGGCTCCAAAGGCATTTTTAACATAAATCATAAATGAGAAAACCCTAAACATCAAAAACCCTAACCCTGAGAGATGAAAAACCAAAACATTTGTGGACCCCGATGGGGGAAGTTGATATGTCAACTTCCTAAGGATGTAAGGTTTGGATACGATCTCCGATTGGGTTGTTTGATACCTCATCAAAAATTTCTATCCAAGGAGCACAAATTCCATTGGGGGTAAAGTTATGTTAAAATCTACCCCTAGCCCCAAAAATTCCAAAAAAACGTCGTTTAGGGCCTCAAAACAGCCCGAGAAGTTTGGGACTTGAAAAACTGTAAAACAAATTTCCAAAATGGAAAATTTTTCTTTGAGCTAGTGGAATAGGAGGGTGGACAACGATATATTCCTGTATCAATAGCAGTACATAAAGCTTCATACACTTTGGATCTAACAAATCACTTCTCAAAATACACAAACCTTCAGTACATTGTCTCCGATAGTGAGTTGTATCTCTTAAACATTAGGATGCTACCCTTGTAGGATTCATTATAGACTCAAGACACAATACATTATTAGCCATGACATTAGCAAAAATTACAACCATCCATAACAAGAAGAACCACCAACAACATTAACAACCAACAACCAACCCTTTTCCTTTACATTTCCATTTTATTTATACTTTCACTTATTTGACAAAGTCGATTGACTAAATCAAATCTACTTTTCTCTTCCCCATGTATCTCCTTTATCCACCTGCAATATTTCATTTTTCGTCGATTTCTAAGCTACCAACTATCGCACGGTGCATTTAACTTTTTCCACCATCATTATTATCCTTATATTCTTTTCAAAAAATAAAGGGCCCAACAAATAGCACAACATTCAAATGGGAGAGGACATCAATCATTATGGTTCTTATGGGTTGCATCAAACATAATGATCTATCATATGTCTAGGAATTTTGAGGATCTTTTCCAAAAATAAAGGGCCCAACAAATAGAGAAACATTCAAATGGGAAAGGACATCAATCATTAAGGTTCTTATTGGTTGCATCACACATATTGATTAATAATATGTCTAGGCATTTTGAGGAATTAGATAAAAATGTATCCATAAAGTTATATTCTCTACTTATTGCAGATATTCCAGATAACTAAAATTTTAGGGGTCCAATAAATGATGAGGTTCCGTACAAATTGTGACAAATTTAAAAACGTTATGGGAGATTTTACTAAGGTTAAAATTTTTTCAATGTAGTTATTTGTTTTTTTCCACACTGAATCACAAAAGTATAGTCATAACGATATTAAAAATAAATAATAGTCTTCAATGCGTGTAATGAACCTCATTATCACACACACAAAAAAAATTGTTTTTGTTTTCTATTTCCTTTTAATCTTAGTTTATATAGCTATTTGTCAAACAAAATGTATGAACTCCATTATAAGATCGGTTAAAACTCTATTCATAAAATTTCAAAGGGAAAAGCTCTAATCTCTACCTACCACAAGAGGTCCCTTTCGCTTCCATTCCATTTACCCTCTTGTGTAATGGATCATGTGTAAAAAGAAATGGGTCACATAACCCCTATTACAATTCACTCCTTTTAAAACATTGGTCTTTCATATTTGCGTGCATGTCTAACTGATTAAATTTGAACCCTAGGTGACTTTACTTTGTTTTCCCACCATATGACTCATCGAGTCGAATTTTAAGATCAGGTAACTAATATATCCACCATGTCTCGGTTAAATTGATGGTCCTTAGTAACAACGTTAAATTTGTGTGGCAGTTAATACATCCAGAAGCCAGTGGACATTCCACCATGAGTATCGGACTGCTGAATCACGATAACATCAAAGAAAGGAAGGGGTTTTTCCTCTAGTCGAGTCATGAGGGTTTTAAACATGGCACTTATTAAATGGGAGGAATGGTCCTCTGTCAAGGAAGTTAAGGCTCCGTAAGCTTTTAATAAATGTAGGACCGTGAGTTCTATTGAAATTACTGGGCTCTATATTCAATAGTCATACCGGTTCTGACACTGTCACATGGCCAAACGCTCTCCCTTCTCTCCACATTTACTCTGAGATGACAGGATGCCCTTTAGGGTTGAAGTGGGTTCACAGTTGTCATTGTTGAGTTCTGTGAGGAGGCCCTGTGTAACAAATCTTTGAGGCGCAATGTATTTTCATGGTAATCACTCCATAGTTGTGATAGATGGAGCAGTCCTTATCCCTGGTAAATTTTCTCATTACACATTACTTTCTGGTTGTTAAATGAGATAATGCATTTCCCAGATTCTTCTTTGGTATAGCTTCTCTGTATTGTTTTCTCATTACGCATTAATTTCTGGTTGTTAAATGAGATAATGCATTTCCCGGATTCTTCTTTGGTGTAACTTATCTGTGTTGTTTTCGAATTTATCCTAAATCCTTTGGGGAAATTCCCTTTGAATTTATCTCTGTTTTGTCTCTGGTTTTAGGGGGAGTATATTCGTTCATTTTCTTTTTGTTTATGCTTTGGAAAAAAGGGTTTCGTAACCTCCCAGTTTATTTCCCTATGCCAAATCTTTTGATTGATGTCCAGACCTAAGACCTCTGCAGAGCTTTGAGTATTTCCACGTTACATTAGTCACTACCCTAGTCATGCTCTGTTTGATTTGGTTAAATATTTGGAAAATCGTTGTAATATTAAAAATACTTATAACTACTATATGTGATTCGGTTTTGGATGATTATGTGTGGTTTTCTTGTTCGGTATGAATAGTTTATTCCATGCTAGTGTATAGGCTGACTTAAATCTTTACGAGGAAACTATTGTTGTCTATTTCTATTTTTCATTGGAATTGTTACTTGCTGTACAAGGACTTCCTCCTTGTAAAAATCTCTTTGTTTCAGTGCTTGTATAATCCACTAATGATGGACACTGCTTGATGTGAGGGTACCCATCATAGAATTATTGCGCCATTCACCTTCGGCCCAGGTGTCTGTCCAGTTGGAAATGTGACAAGGAAAAGATATGAAATCCATGCTGGCTTGTCAAACAGAAGTTAAGTAGTATCATGAAATTTCCTTACTAACCGTCATCATTCTATTGGTATTTTATTACTTTTATCTATGATTACTAATATTCTAAATGTTACTTCTTTAAGGGATTTTTACTTACTCATGGATCTCGAATACTCGGTTCCTACCTTCGGCACAAAAGGTATTCAAGTTCCCTTTCTAGGCCTTCCCATAGTTTCAACAGTGCAAGGGCACAGTCTCTTCCTCAATTTCTAGATGTTCGATATAGTTTTGTTCTATTGCCTCCAATAGTTGGGATGAGAGGGTCCTCCAGTTGTATTCATCGCTTTCTGGTCCGACTACTGTGTATAAATATTATTGTACAAGACTTCTTATTTTAACTGAATAGTTTACTGAGTTGAGTATTTTTATCTCAATCGTTCCTCTATTTAGTATCATCCCAAACTTTGTAATTTATTTGTCGTTACTATCATTTAGAATGTAATCATCTTCGAATGTTTACACAGTCCAAAATCCAGTTCAATATAGTGTAAAAGTAACTTGAGAAAAAACAAATCTTGGGCTTTATACTTATTACAATGACTCTGTTACACAAAAATTATGTATTATAATTAATTGAGACTATAAGACTTTTCATATGATTGTCTCATTTCTCTTTTGGGGTTGTTGATGCAGATTATGATTCTGTAGTTTCCTCGTTCAGGATTTGGAAAATATTTCTTCCTTACTCTTGACTTATGGATCATCATAAAAGTTTGACAGTCCATTTTACTATTACTTTCCCGTATGAGTTTGTTGATATTAGTCTAACATAGTTCCTAA
>JASDQU010367646.1:0-11512 GCA_032191745.1 Picea mariana
AGGAAGTTGGTGCTTCCAATGAATGTAATTATTCAAGACATATAAGAAAAACCATTCCGTGGTTTTCTCCCGCTTTGGGTTTCCATGTAAAAACACTGGTGTACTATGTATGTGTATGATTGCTCATTTGTTCATTGTTTATTTACTATGCAATTATTGGATGATAATTCTACATTGATATAATACTTGCATTTTATGGTGAAAAAGGATTAAATTGCTCTATTACTGATTCACGCCCCTCTCAGTAATCCAACAATTGGTATCATAGTTGGTTCATTTAGGAAACAATTTAACCATTGGAAGGAGATCATGGATTATTCTGAGAATGGAGTACCAATTTTTAGTGGTCAGAATGGTTTTAAGTATGAGATGTGGAGCAGAAGGATGAAAGTATTTTTACAGGCACAAGGACATTATATTTGGCTATCAGTTGTTACAGGATATGATAGTTCAAAAAGGGCAAAGACTACAACCAAGAAGGAATTGAAGAAGAATAACAAAATAACAATGGATTTCATTTGGGAAGGGTTACCTAATCTAGTAAGAGAAAATGTTGGTAAATGTTCATCAACCAAAGAAATTTGGGATAAGTTACATGCCATGTATTCTCCACCCATTGCAGATTTAGAAAATGCCAAAGAAGATGCAGATACAAATCAATAAGAATTATGTTCACCATGTCAAACAGAGTCAGAATATGAAGATTACATAATCACCAGAGGTATGTTGTTTTGCTTTAATTGTGAAAATCATGGACATCTTGAAATAGAACGACATGAAGGAAATGAGACAAAAAAACTAATTGAAAAGGAAGACAATTATGAAGAATAATTGATTAGTGCTTTAGATAAACTAAGAGAAGAAAACAAGTCACTCAATAAATAATTGATGAAACAAAAGGAAAGTGTTCAAATTTTTGAAGAATCCCAACAGGTCATCGAGAACTTAAGAACTCAGCTAGAAGAAGCCAGAAAGATCGAAGAAAATCTTCAATATCAAAAGAAGTATTTGGAAGCCAACATAGAAGCACAGAAGGAAGAAGCATAAATGAGAGAGAAGATATTGACAGATCATCTTAAGGAAATAACTAATGATCTAATCCATCTTGAGGCAGAGTTTGGTCAAGAAGAGAAAGGACTTGAAGAAGAAATAATCACATTAAAAATTCAGCTTGAAGAAGCAAAAAGAACAAAAGAAGTCATGAAGTCTCAGATAATGAATAAATAAGAAGAGGTTGAGAAGCTTGAAGAAGAAGTTGTCACATTGAAAAGTAAAATCGTTAAGTTCAACAAGAACATTGAAGAGACAAACATCCACATCAGTTATAGAGAATGAAGAGAAGCACTCTATGTTGCTAGAAAAGAAGATTGAAGAAAATAGAAAGAGTTATGCAGAAGTACTCAAAGGAAGGAATCATGGTCAACCAAAATCTAAGAAAATTATTGAATATACATCTTCAAGAATACCATCTGTGTTCAAGCCACAAAGAAGCTTCATTCATGATCATGATTAGTCAAGGCACAAATTCAGAAGGACTACACCACAAAGAAGAACATTCACTCCTAGGTATGAAAATTTCTTTTATGGTCATTGTTTTTATTGTACTAATTTTGGGCATAAGGTTGCAGATTACAGGGATTATAAAAGAAATGTTCAAGCAAGAAGTGCCTTTGTAGCCCCACATAACATTGAATATTACAAATGTCATAACTATGGACACATAGCTAGTGATTGTAGAAGCATGATCAATACTTTCATGAAAGAGAACACTGATATCATATATAAGAAAGTATGGATAAGAAAATAGGAAGAACATGTACTAGAGATCGCAAGATTGGAAATAAAACGAGATGAAGAAAAATCTACAAAGAAAAAGAAAGATGTCAAATACATAAAGGTTTGGAAAATAACTGAAAGAAAATAAGGACATGTAAAAAAGGAGCAGGTTCAAGAGATTGTACTTTTAAGCATTGTAGTGAAACATGAATCCACAGAAAAAAATAAAGAAGTCATAGCTCAGAGAGATAATGAATTTACCAATGAAGGTGATGATGAATCTACCAATGAAGATGATGATGAATACACATCAGAGCTGGAATCATTCTGAGCCATCCAACTTAGAGATTCCCATGAAATATGAATATTAGATAGGGGGAGTCTATGCAATAGCTGTGACAGACCAAAGAACCATCCTTCGAGTAGCTTGCAGAGTTTAAGAAGACATATTCAAAGAAGTCAGTTAGCAGAAGTATAGTTTGATATATTAATCAAGACTTAATGATAGTATAGTGATAAATGGGTCAATATTATGGATAGTTGCGCAACAGAGTCTTGGAAAGTATGGATAGAGATGTATTCGTAAGAACAATTAGCAGGTTTGGATAGATATATGACAGTAGACGAGAGCATGGATTCATAGATTGGTTTAGAGAGTGGTTTAGAGACAAATGAACATTATCATAATGGATGATAATTACATAGGAAATGGCTCGAACAATGCTAATTGATTCCAAATTGACAGATATTTTTTGGACACATGCAGTGCATACACCAATTCACATTCAAAACAGAGTAATGATCAGAAACAAAAATGACAAAACTCCCTACAAACTATGGAAAGGAAGTGTAGACAACAACCTCTACATCAAGGTAACTCAAGGTTGTATTTTATTAATTGAAATTTATGTTGATGATATTGCTTTTGGAAGTACTAATGATAGGTTAAGCCATAAATTTGCAAAGGATATGCAGAATGAATTTGAAATGTCATTACTTGGATAACTATCATTCTTTTTGGGTCTTTAGATATGTCAAAGCAACCAATGAATTTTTATTTCTCAAACTAAGTATATCAGAGAAATGCTAAAGAGGTTCGGAATGGGAGATTGCAAACTAGTTACCACTCCTATGCAAACCAGTTGCAAGTTGAGAAAAGATGATGATTCAAAGTCTACAGACCAAAGGAAATACAGGTCAATGATTGGTAGCTTACTATATGTGACAACATCCTGACTAGATGTAATGGAGGCAGTTGGACAGGTGGCACGATTTCAAGCATCATCAAAGGAATCACATGTATTAGCAATGAAAAGGATTTTTAGATATCTCAAAGGAACAAAAAATTTTGGATTATGGTATCCAAAAAGAAAGGATCTATCACTGATTACCTACATAGATGCAGATTGGGAAGGTTGCATTGATGACCGACGAAGCACCAATGGAGAATCGCTCTACTTGGTGCGTGTTTAGTATCATGGTTAAGAAAGAAACAATCATCAATATCGTTATCTACAGCCGAGGCAGAGTATATTGTAGCAACATCATGTTGTACACAAGTTCTATGGATGAAACAAACTCTCACAGATATACAGGTTGAGTATGATTACCCCATTCCAATCTATTGTGATAATACAAGCACCATCAATATCTCAAAGAAACCGACGATGCACTCCAAAATGAATCACATTCTAATCAAGTATCACTTTCTACAGGAACAATTTGTAGAGAAGAACATCAGAGTTGAATATGTGGGCACAAAAGAACAAGTGGTAGACATATTTACAAAACTGCTTCCACGAGAAGCCTTTGAGTATCTTCACCAGAGACTCAGAGTAATTTCTACTCCAAAATGAATTCTTTTGAATGATTATCTTATATGTATTATATTTACACGAGGAAACACCATAAAGAGGATAGTTCAGGTTGGGATATCAGTTTCAGGAAGAGTTTAGTCAGGGGGAGTATCCCCAAGGATAGTTCAGTTAGGGGGAGAAACCCCATATGAAAAGATATCTTTACCATTGATGACAAAGGGGGAGATATTTATCAGATGCATGATAGAAATTCTTAGAGAGAGAGCACAGAGGTATGTAAACAAGGGGAGAAACCCCAAGGAGAGTTTAATCAGGGGGATAAACCCCAAAGGGAGATACCCTTTGCCATTGATTTCAAAGGGGGAGAGATAGAAACATTGATGATGAGTATAAGCATGAATGTTATCATGACTAAGTGTTTCCATCAATGTTGGTGTTGCCATCAATTCCAAAGGGGGATATTGTCAGACAATTGTCTTAGGTTGATGGACAGTTGGTATGGATTATTGATTTTCATTGATGTCAACCATTGGAGAGTGATATTTTAGATTGATGTCAACCCTTGGAGAAAGTCCGATAGCGAATTCCGGTAGCACAAAGGTTTGGGTAATGGACCCAAGTTTGTTGGATGTATATGGTATGAGTTTTAATATATTTGAAGGTAATAATATTCTATATGGATAGTACATGTCATGCCATTTCCGGTGGTATGTGGAACGCCACATAACTCCTCATGGTTAGAGAGTTATGGCCATATGAAGTTGGAGAACCTACGTTTGGGTAATGGACCCAAGTTTGTTTGATGGATAATGGTGCAAGTTTTGATATATTTGCAGGAAAGACTATTCTATATGGATATTACATGTCATTCCATTTCCAGTGGTATGTGGAACGTCACATAACTCCTCACGATTAGAGAGTTATGGCCATGTGAAGTTGGCGAACCCTCATGAGTCATCTAGAAGCCCCCAAAAGTCAAAGTAGTCAAAGTGTTTGCAAAGAAGAAATTATTTAAATAATAAAGTGAAGTCATGAGTGTACTATAAATAAAAGTGGATACAAAATAAATTATTTAAATAATAAAGTTAATGGATAAATTACTAAGTGGACAAGTGGTTAGAAGTGGGCTAACCCTAAAATGAGGAAAGTGGGTTAAGATGGTTAAAAGGTAACCCCTTGAGGAAGCTACATGAAAGTATAAATAAGAGGCAAGGCTCTCTCATTTTAATCAAATTTGAGAATATTGAATATGTATAAGTTACTGAGTTAACCAAAGGATATCTAAGCCGAATTTTAGAGGGAAGGTGAAGTAAAGAAGGCTGAAATTCAAGGGAGGATAAATTCTTTTGATGATTCTTTCTAAGGTATGTTATTTACAGGTCATATCACCATTTTCACAATAATTTTTTTTCTAGAATGATTCAGATCGAGAAATTGGGATACCATTGAGGAAACATATCCAAGTAGATGTGGTACAGATTTCAGCTTGTGGTTTATTGTATGTTTGGAGTTACACTCCGTGGAAAATAGGGTTTGTGGCTAGTCCCGAAACTAGTTTAAAACATGTGTTTTGGGTAAAAACATAATAACTTCTTCATAATAGATCCAAATTAAGTAAGAACAAATGTGTTGGTTAGATTACATTCTGTATTATTCTATGTATAATTTTCAGATCCATACAACAAATATTCCATGTGGGGAACGCTCTACAAGTTCACTCTCTAGAATAAGCCAAAATTCAACAAGGTATGTCATTTTTTCTATAACTCCTTTTCTGAGAGGTTCCAAGTAGTGACACCTGGAGGAATTTCATAAAACACACTGAATAACATTGTGTACTATTTTTAGAACTTTATTCATTATAGGTACATAGTTAATATTATTTCAAGTTAGGGTTGTTGACTAATCCAAAACTAGTCATGTGCGACTAAAGTAAAGTTTGATGAAAATGCTAGTCTCTTGTTTTTAAAGTTAAGGAAGGTTTGAAGGTATGTGATCATATAAACCAGGTCTGTTACAAAGTTACAAATCATATTTGGATGATTAAATTGATGAGGGATTTTGGTTGAGGTACATGTTGGGTACATGGTTGAGACAAGTAGTTGATGAGTTGGCACATACATGAGGTGTATAGTTGATGATGCTAGTATATCTTGATGAGTCATAGTTGATGAGTAGTTGATACATGATTGGTACATACTTGGTACATGGTTGGAGGCNTTAGAATCACATATTGATCTTGGTGATGATTATGAGTTGTTGTGTTATGCTTGGTTGATGCACATATTTGAGAGTTGTCTTGGTGATTGATCTTGATGAGTAGATATGATTTGGTTTACAATATTGATGAGACAAGTTGTTGTGATAGGTTGTTTGGACAGGTTGTTGTAACAAGTTATTTGTACAGGTTTGGTGCATGGTTGATGCACTCGTTGATGGTACAGGTTGAGGGACAGGTTGGTGCATGGTTGATGCACTTGTTTATGGTACATGTTGATTACAGGTTGTTTGGTATAGGTTGGTGCATGGTTGATGCACTTTTTTATGGTACAGGTTGATTACAGGTTGAGGTACAAGTTGATGCATGGTTCATGTTATTGGTACAAGTTGTTTGGTGCAGGTTGATTGGTACAGGTTTAAATCAATATATCTCACAGTGATAGTGTGCCAGTGGTTCCATCATTCTACTTATATGACATGGTGGTTGGACGGGGCAAGGACATGTGGTTGTGTCCAGAGAACATAGGGGGTTCTGGCCTCCTTCTGTCTGTAGCCAAGGAATTGGGGAGTTGGATCTTCCCTTAGGTTGTAACCTGAGAAACTAGGGGGTTGGAGCCTCATTCCAGTTGCTGCTGGAAAACAAAGGAAGTTTGTGCTTCCATTGAATGTAATTCTTCAAGACATATAAGAAAAAACATTCCATGGTTTTCTCCCACTTTGGGTTTCCATGTAAAAACACTGGTGTACTATGTTTGTGTATGATTTCTCATTTTTTCATTGTTTGTTTACTCTGCAATTATTGGATGATAATGATACATTGATATAACACTTGCATTTTATGGTAAAAAAGAATTAAATTTCTCTATTACTGATTCACCCTCCCTCTTAGTAATCCAACAAGAATGTCCTTCAAGAAAACAGTTTAACCATTGGAAGGTAGATCATGGAGATCAAGAATAATGCATACACAAATAATGGAATACCATGGTTTGATGATCAGATTGGTCAGAACTATGAGATGTGGAATACCATGATGAAAACATTTTTACACGCACAAGGGTTTGATATTTGGAAATCAGTTGTTATAGGATACACTGCTACAAAGAGACCTCATAGAAAGAATATGTAAACCATAACAAGAGTGTTGAATAAAATAGAATTCCCACACAACTAGTTGAAGAGAAGTGCTCCACGTTGCCAGAAAGGAAGAATAAAGGAAAGGCTAAGAGTTATGCATAAGTACTCAAAGGAATGAATCATGGCCAACTAGAATCAAAGAAGAATGAGTATAATAGAGATACACCTTCAAGAAGACCTTCCACATTCAAGAAAAAAAGAAGCTTCAATCATGATCATGATCAGTCGAGGCATGAATTTAGAAGGACTACATCACAAAGAAGATCATTCACTCTCAGGTATGAAAGTTTCTTTTATGGTCATTGTTTTATTCATACTAACTTTGGACATAAATCTGTAGATTGCATAGCTTATGGAAGAAATGTTCAAGAAAAAAATTCATATGTGACTCCATATAACATTGAATGTTACAAATTCCACAACTATGGACACATAGCTCTTGATTGTAAAAGCATGATGGATATTTCTATGAAATAAAATGTTGATATAAGATATAAGAAGGTTTGGAAAATAAAACAAGAACAAACAAAGGAAGAAAACATGAATGAAGGACACCCATAAGTCATACTCTCATGATTGGAAATAGTACAAGATCATGACAAATCTACAAGAAGAAAGGAAGATGTCAAATACATGAAGGTTTGTAGAAGAAATGAAAAACAAGAAGAACATGTGAATGAAGACCAGGTTCTAGAGATTGTACTCACATGATTTGTAGTAGTGTGAGATCATGATGAATCCACAAGAAAGGAGGAAGAGGTCAGAATCTAGAAAGAGGATGAATAAAAATATGTTAGAATTTAGAAAGAGAAAAATGATGAATTCACAGATAAAGAAGAATATTACTCTGCATCAGAGCATATATTTTTTTGAGCCATTTGTCTTGGAGACTCCCCGTAAATATGAATATTGAACAGGGGGAGTCTAAGCAACATCTCTACAGATTGAAGAACTATATTTCGAGCAGTATGAAGTATTTGCAATTTTGGATAGGTAGTTTCAGTGTGGCAGAGATTCATTCAGACAAGGACATATTCAACACAAATTTTTGCAGACTTGTAGAGTATGATTTGCAAAATTGAGAGGACAACTTGAGAAGATGGAATATTTTGTAATCAACAAATGGTTCATCATTGTATGTAGTTGAGTAGCAGTGTCATGGGAATTTTATGACATATGGACATAGATGTATTCATGAGAGCTTTGACAGGTCTAAAAAGATACACAACAGTGGATGAAATTATAGTAACAATTGGAATTAGTGGAATAAGTGGAATCAAAAGAAGCTATATCCTTAGAAGAAGGTATGGTCATTGACGTGAACTTGAAAATTCATGAATACTTGAAGTCAAGTAACTTTGAATGATTTTTATATATGCCAGTGAATTACAAGAGGAAGCACCAATAGACAAAAAACACCAAAAGAGAGGAAATAAATCATATACAGGAAATCCCACATTGATCTACACAACATCTTGTAGAAAAGTCAATGAAGAGAAATTTTCAGAGAAAGAGATCAGAAGCATGAAGATAGGGGGAGCACATGAAGTCAAATAAATATTGTTCAAAGAAGGAATATAGACAGGGGGAGTTACCCTTTTACCCATGATGTCAAAGGGGGAGAAAGACAAATATCAGAAGAGAAATATTAGAAGCATGAAGATAGGGGGAGCAACCCCAAGGGGAGATACCCTTTTCCATTGATTTCAAAGGGGGAGAGAAACATGAGGAGAGAAACATCGGAGTAGAATTGGTCACATGTTGGTTTTCATTGATGTCAACAAGTAGTGGTTGTCATTGGTGTCAACATATTTGATGGGTGTATCATTGCCCTCATTGGAAGACGCTTTGAAGAAGTATACAAGAAAAACTTAGGTGTGGTCATAGAGCATGAAGTTGTTTGAGGAATAAGGACATGAAGGGAAGTGTAAATGTAGGTAACACACTAATATATGGATAGTCCTCATCATTTGGTTTCCAATGGTAGGTGGAAGGTCACGTAGTTCCTCACAATTGAGGAGTTATGAGATCATGAAGTTGGAAGCCCCAAAGATGGGTTAATAAGCCCCTAATTGGTTGCAAGTCATCAATGAAAGGGTAAAGTGGTTGTACCAAGAAAGTTTAAGAATCCCTAAAATTAAGGAAAGAGGTTACCTAGAAAATTTATATATACACCTCAAGAAGTATCTCATAAGTACATCCAAACATTCATTCTATTGAATATCTTCTATGTGAGTAAGTGATTTGTTGGCAAGTTTGCGATGGCAAAATATGAGGTAGCGAAGAGTGAGAAGTGTAGGAGTTTCTAGATCACAGAGGAGAGCCAGGGTTTTTTGTAAAAATCATAATTTGTATGACCCTCGTAGGTTAGATAACTAGTGTCCCGTGAGGCACCCCTGTGGGTTTCCTAGTGCCTGTCACGTGAGGCCTTGTGTGACAAGAGGTATTAGTCCCACAAGGATAAGACATAACTGGTGAGAGATGTTGGTACCAGGTTGGTCTACTTATCTGTTATTTGATACAATAGGGTGTCTATAGGATTACAGGTATGCTTATGTGCTTATTTTGAGGGTTATGATTGTCATGGTATGGTACATGCTTGAGGCTTGCTGACAAGGGGACACGATATGGTACACTTTTGTGATGATATGATACATTATTATAAGCACATATTTATATCTAGTTTGGTATATGTTATGGTGATGATATTACATGGTTGAGATACATGCTTGGTATATGGTGGCACATGTATGAGGTACATTTCATAGTTATATTGATGCATGTTTGAGGCACTTCTTGATATTGTTATGGCACATGTTTGAGGTACATGCATTGGATGTTTTGGTACATGATGTATGACATTATTGAGACATATCATGAGTGATATGGTATATGATTGAGATGCATTTCATGGTACATGGTTTATAGTACATGTTGGCACATGGTTGATGGTATGATACAAGTTTCATGCATGATACATAGTTGATGCATGGTATGGTATAGGTTTAGTACATGATTTGGTACAGGTTTGGACATGGTATGCTACATGGTTGATGTACATGGTATGGTACAAGTTGATGTACAAGGTATGGTACAAGTTGATGCATGGTTGATACAGGTTGATGCATGGTTGATACAAGTTGATGTACATGGTTGATGATTGATGTACATGGTTTGGTGATGGTTTTTGTATCCATGTTAGTGGATCAGTTGGTTGATGATGGTATATCAGTGATAGAGACAATGACAGGTTGGTTGATGTGACAGTAGTAGTCACAGGTTGATATGAACGTGACAATGATAGGTTGGTTGATGTGTCAGTGGTAGTCATAGGTTGATGTGACAGTGAAAGTGACAGGTTGGTTGATGTGACAGTGACAATGACAAGTTGGTTGATGTATTGGTGACATTCGAAGTGACAATATCAGTGGTAGTGACAGTGAGTCTACACTTATATTTTAGGGTGGAAGGACATGGCAAGGAAAGGGGGTTGTAGCCTCCTTCCGATTGGTGCTGGAGAACTCAGGGAGTTGGTGATTCATTCAGGTTGGTGCGTACACCAGAGGGTTGTAACCTCCTTTCGGTTGGTGCTGAAGAACTTAGGGATTTGGTGCTTCCTTCATTTTCGTGCCTATAAATTAGGGGGTTGGTGCTGGAGAATTTGGAATTTGGTGCTTTCTATGAATGTATTCTTGATATATAGAAAACATTTTGTGGTTTTCTCCCATTTGGGTTTCCACATAAATTATGGTGTACTTTGTATCTGATGTGATATTTTTGAATTGTACTGCTTATGGTTATATTCTCATTATATATTGAATGCACTCATAAATCATTTACTGCTGATAAAATTGAAGATTATATATTTTGATTGAAAGTAGTAAAAAGTGACCCTACCGATTCACCCCCCTCTCAATATTCCAACATCATCGATTGTCTAGGCATCCACTATTATTCCTTAAATATGACTATGAATACAAGGAAAATCATGCAACCATGTTTTATCTCTCAGGTTCTTGTATCTCCCACTCTCAAACAAAATATCATTGTAGTTACAGGCCGTGTTTTCAAGTATTGATCTAAAACTATCTAATTTGTTTGATTGACATGTGGTTTTAGCCCATTATTGGATAGAATCTTTCATAAACTATCAAGGAATCCACTATTGTGGTATCATATTAGTATGTTAAACCAATCGCTCCATGTCCATTCACACCCCTGTAAGAATGACCTACTCATGTGCAATGACTTTTTGTTACATATTGAATTATAATGCTAATAATTCTATATTTATTAATTAAAAAATGGTTTTAAAGTTTATACTTGGTGTTTTATGTGTAGACTCTCTAAATGAACACTGATCTTTGATGCAGGTGATGGAGAAATTCATTGGGCACAAGGAAGAGGAAGATTGACCTTTCAGATTCATCTGGTAGTGGCGGGGAAAGTGCGGGTCATTGAGTTTTCATTCATTGTACATTTGTACTTTGGGTGCGAGTTGCCATTTTTGTAACCTAGGAACTATTTATAGCCTTTTTTTACTTTGGGAATGAGTTCTTATT
>JASDQU010367650.1:0-11511 GCA_032191745.1 Picea mariana
TTTGGGTTTCTAGGTCCATTGAGCAAAGAAGGGATTGTACCTCATTTCATGGGAAGAAGGGGCTAACATCCTAGAGGTGTTGTAGCTAGAAAAATATAAAAGCCAATATAAGCCTTCTAGATTGTCTCCCTTAGGTCTTGGCAACAATAAAACGCTTCTCCAAAAAATAAAGGCCCTACAAAATAAATCACATAATTAATAAATGTCATGCTTGTTGAGGAAGTGCATTTTGCAGTGTCCCTTAATTTCCATTTCATATGGCACTATGTGTGTTTCTAGCTTCAAGTGGAATTTTAGCACTCTTTACTTTCCATTGCACATAGTACTCAATGTTTTGGACCTTAATCAATTAATGGAAATCAAGAGCTTGGAAAAAATGTTGCATTGCAGACGAAGGGAAACACACCCTCTACAAAGGAACCCATAAATGAGACAATATAAAACCTTATGTGTCAAGAAGCCCATGCCTAGAATTATTTTCCCAAATCCACCTCACACTCACTAAATGACTTAGATAGGTTCTCCTTGGGAAACACCCTTGACTTGGGGATTGGGTAACCCAATAGGGCACCTTGACACCCCTCCCATACATAAATTAGGCAAATCTTATAAGGTATTTGAGCATTTGTTTAGTTTTAAAAGGGGGGTTTGATGCACATGTTTGGTTGTTTCTCTTATTATATGTGGATTGCTTGGCATGATTCATATGACTTGTGTACCCTTGGAGGACATACCTGTTTGTCTTTGCAGGACCTTTCCCATAGGCTGGATGTTACACCCCATGTCTAGGGCACGATTTAATGATGAATGTTTCATCTTGATGATGGAGGACATTGCCTTTGGAGGAATCTTGGCATGGCTAGAGGATGAGACTCCACCTTTCTCCACTTGAGCATTGGCCTTTAGAGGCCTATATGTCACCCTCCTATCCCATGATGTCGCCTAGGGGCTAGGGTTTGGTGGTTCACTTGATGGATTGATGGAGGAGGAACTTAGCATGGAATTTGGAACATGGGAGAGTGACATATGGCCTTTGGAGTCCTGAAATTCCACATCCTTAGCCTTGATGCCACTTCTATGAGCCTATCATTACCCTACTAGGGCATGATGTCACCCTCTTTAGGGTTTTATTTTATGTAAAATTTAATTTTGTAAATTGAAAAGACAATTTGAAAGGGTTGGCCCTCATGTGCAAAGACATGACCTTTAATTGGAATATTTTCGATGGCTAGGGTTTCCATATAAATATGGCTAGACAATACTCATTTTTATCATGACATTCCTCTCCATTGTTAGAGAACTAAGTCTGAAATTTTCTCCCTATAGAGCTATCTCTCTCTTCTACACTCATGCGACTTGCTTGGAGGATCAATTGTGGATGTATTTTGCAGATTTTTGGATGGAATTTCTAAAATTAGGGTATATTCTTGTCATATCTTGGTGAAGTAAGTAAATTTTTATAATTTCATTTCATGTTATTAAATGGTTATGGTAAATTTTACTTGTTCATATTGAATATTTTGCTTGGTAAAACCATAAGAGAGGAGCATAAATGATTCCTCCTCTCACACGTTTAATTTCATCCATAAATTTGTGAAGGAAATCCTACCTAGGGTTAATATCCTAAAGACCTAAAGTGATATAACTTTAGGAGTTTGATTCTAGACTCTTGATTATAACTTAATTGAAGAACTTAATAAGGGAGAGAAGGTTGCTAGAGCCCAAAAGTGCTTGCACTCTAGAAATCCTTCTCTTTAAGGATTGAAATCAAAGGCCTTAATGTGGCAGCACCTTATATTTAAAACCCTACCTCTTATATCTTTCTACTATCATCTCCAAACATATCATATTTCCATTGTAAAAGATTCCATTCGAAGATGAACCTAAATCTACCAAACAACTATGCACAATGTAATTAAAAGATTCAAAGGTTAGGAGGAAAGGAGGAGTTTGAGATCTAGAATGCATTCCTATGTTAGTTGAATTAATGGCGGTTTTTAGTGTTTCTTTCTCCTCCTAATTGTTCTTATTGTTCTAAGACTTTCTATCAGTAGTAGTAGTGGTTTTATGTTGTGAACTGGAAAGAAACTTGGGTGTATTCATAAATAAATCTCTTTGTTTTGGAAGAGTACAAATGTCATACATATAAAGATTCTCTTTGGTATTTTTCATATCATCTATAACATTATACTCCATTGACTGTGTGGTTGTGTTTCTTGAGGCTTTGTTTGTCTAGGACATGTTGGGTGTTGACTTGGGTTGAGATGGAGACCTTTCTAGGAGCAAGAGTTGTCATGGTAGGGAGGGTGGTGCTAGACACAAGTCCTTTGTTTCTCATATTATAACTTTTGAGAGAGTTTTTGGTGGATTGTGTAACCCCTAAAAATATTGATACTGTAGTTTCACTATTAGAATCTATCACCCAATCCCAAAGAAATAAAACATATTCTTTAGTGGTATTTCCCTTTTGGTTGTTTCTTCAGTTTCAACCTCTTGGGAAAGCTTATCAGAAATAGATTGTTGATCAAGAAATTGATTAATGACCGGAGTCATAGAATTGATCGATTGAGGGCAGGACCTTTCCAAATGATTGGACTAATCATACGAGCATAAATGATCCATCCCAAATTCATCCAAATTCAAATTAGAAGAATCTAGTGGTTTGGGTTGGTTATTGTTTTTCTTGTGAAAAGGTCTCAATGGTTTATGATGCAAAGACCCTTCTCTAGAGTTATTCTTCAAATATACCACCTCATTGGATAATTTCTTGACCATTTTAAGAACACCTTTGAAATATGTAGGATCATTCTCTGTAGGTTTGGTTAATGTCAAAGGTTTCTTACCAACAACTTTGGGATCCTCCACCCCCCGGTTTCCACCTAAAGAGAGCATTTTTTCTACGTCTTTAGCTTCTTCAAAAATTTATACAACCGTAGTTTTTCCAACTTTCTTAACGAACATGGCAATGGAAGCATGTAGGTAAGAGGTGTAGTATTCCACAACTAATGTCTCAACAGGTTGAGCATCAATAGGAAATTTGTTAAAGATGGTTATAAAAATAAAACATTGATTGAAATCTTTAATGTTTTATTTCTTCTCCATATTAATCACAATCAATTCCTTTAGGAGTGTGGTAGGGGATTTATTTTCCCTAAACTTACTAATAAAATATATTTCAAAAGCATCCCAACTTATTATGGAACTGGTAGGTAGACTATAATACCAAGTTGATGCTTTATTTTCAAAATCATAAGAAACCAATTTGCAGACTACATCCTCATGCTCAACATTCATGAGTCTCACAACAAGATATAAATTTTTTATATGGTCTTCTGGGATGCATGAATTATCTGAGTCAAATCTAGGTAAAAGTATTTTAGGGTGCTTTAGTAAATCATGTAGATGTCCTTCCAAATTCAAAGCTCCCTATGACATCCATGTAGCGAGACGGTTTTGATTACCAACCATTGGATTGACAAGAGCTCTAGCATTACCATTTAGCTTAGATTCATAGGGAGAACAATGAGGTGAATTTATAGCAGTCGATGGTATTTGGTCTAAAGGCTAAGGAATATCCTATAAAGTGGGCTCTACTAAATATTCAACAAAATCAACAAGAATGGTTGTGGGAGTTTCATGTCATTAGAAAGAATGTCCCTTAGGAAGTAAAGGTTCTACATGGAGATAGGAAGTAAAGGTGTTATAGGGAGATCATTGATTTTCTTTGATAGAGCTTGAGTGATACGAGGTACACTGTTTACCTTAGTTTTGGGAACAACAAATAATAGCTCAGTGGGTGAATTGGTGTTCTCAAATAGAGGGTTTTCGAAAAGAAGGTTCTCAAAGATAATAGGAGTGTCTTCATAAGGGACTTATATTTCAACATTATCACCTATGTTAGGGGAAATATGAGTTTGTGGGTCATAGTTAGTATGGTTAGAGGTTTTTCCATGTAAGGTTGGGTAATTCTACCAACCATAAAACTCAGTGAATCCTTCCTTCTAGTGTCAAAATATGTTGACATAGAAAAAATTCCCTTCAACAGACAAGGGTACTCACCGATATGAAGTCTCAATCAAACCTCATAGTTTTTGGTGTGGAAGACCCATCCAAATTCTATCCCGGCCACCATTATTGGAAATGGACATGTATGGATTGATTGATATGTAACATGTAGAGTGCAATATGAACTAAATATAAATACTAAAAGTAAAACTATTCTAGCATATCCTAGCTAGGATAAAACTAACTAAATGGCCATATAGTTAACAATTCATGCTTTCACTTCAAACAGTGAATTGTTAAAGAAACATCGAGATCGGTAATGCATGAACAATAAAGTGTACATATTAGTTTGAAGTGGAAATATTATTCATAACCATCCATTCATGAACTTAGAACAACAATATCATAAAACTAATGGGATGCAAATCTATAAAATTCAAAGAAGAATAGTCTATAAAATGAGAAATATAATCTTACAACAATGAAAATGACAATACATAAACTAGAAGTAGTTTATGGCTTGCACATCACATACACCAGATTGTTTTTCCTCCAACATGGCCCCAAGGGCTTCTCCACATTAAAATATCATAACTAGTCCCAAAAGTTACAAAATGTAAGATCCCTTTTAAATTGGTGCTCTTGGATATATACAAATGAGATTGAAATTGTTACTTGGGACTTCTTGACTCCCCATTGATAGTTACAACTCCTGAATTTTCTAAAATTGTCATTTTCCTATTGTACATTGTACATTATGATTGAAACCAAATATTAAATATGTCATTCATCTTTGTCCTTGAAGTAGGTTGTCCATACTTCATGATAAGCATATATTCCTATTATTATTGTGAACAACATACTTTCCAATGTATTTTCATAAATAACTAAGTTCCATGATAAATTTTTCATTTCTTTATTTAATGCGAAAAAAAAATGAGCTTATCAAATTTGTATCTTTGGAAGGTACCATTAAATGCTCCTTCATTTCTACACTGGTCACTCTTTGAGGTATCCCTATAGAGAGTTCTCTAAAGTGTATTGTTGCCTCTAGTTCTGTTTGAATCTTCTATGTTGGTCTTGGTTTATCCAGGTCTCCAATCTTGGGTAATTTGCACCTGTCAAATAGATTTTATGTAATCGTGTGAAATTTTGTGCAGTCGCTAATCGAATTTGTTATGTCATTTTCTAGTTTCTCCCCAACTCTCTAGCAATTTGTAAGTGCTACGTAGTTCAACTAGTTTTTCCTATTCGACATTCTTGGGAGGTCTATCGGTGCATCAAGGTTCTCTTCATGCCATGTTTTCAATTCATCCATGGCTAGACGTACTCCTTGTAATTCTACATTTTTGGTCTTGGCCCAATCTAAAAATGTTATCATCTGGGAATATAGGTCTTGGGATTCTGGCAAATTAGTATATAATTGCTTGAACATAGCATGTAATTCCTCTCATACTTCTCTAGCACAAGATCTAAATTCTAAAATGCTCATTCTATCATGTTTGTAGTATCTTAATTCTTCTTCTAGGATCTTTACTTTAGCTTTATAATGCTTGATATTTTTATCCATGTCTATAAGGTTATGTTCAATGGCTTGGGTAAATTCCACTTCAACTAAGGATATCAAGGGGCCTTTCCAGATATCCATAACCACATGTGTTTCTATATTTACTGAGATATCTGGAATACCAAGAATGATGAGTCTCTTCATGGTTTGCGTCACAATTTTCCTTGGGCCTTGTGAAATCTAAAAGGGTCGAGGTTTTTTACTCTGCTAGCCTTGGAAGACATAAATTCTCCCAATATTAGTTCCCACAGAGGGAAATGACCTCCAATCAAGGGTGTGCTAGAAGAAATCTCAAGATGTCTGGTATCAATTGGGTCAATGCATTGAGTTTCTTCTTGAGACTTATTTTCCTCTTCTTCCTTTCTTATCCTTTCTTCCTCATCGCGTTTAAGATTTTCTTATTTCTCCCTCAGAACTCTTATTTGTTATTTTTCTTCTTCTTCTTATTTTCTCTTCCTCTATACTTCTATTGTCATTGCTTCTTCTTGAAGTTTGAGTGCCTTATCTTACTTTTATATCCTTCCATTTTCTATTTCTTCTATGGTTGCTTCTGATTTATGTAACTTGTCTTTGTGTTGAGAGATACCTCCCATCCTGAAAATAACGTCATCATAGTTGGTGGCCCTTTTATAGATTTCTTCCTCTCTCCATGTTTCAAATTCATAGGGCCACCTATACTTGCAGACCTGGAAATGTTAGCTAAGAATTTTCAGGGGGTCATGTCTATGGAATCTTTCCTCCCAAAAATGGAATGTTTCTAGAATGTTAGCTTCAACTTGTGTCTCTTTGGTGTCTTTAAAATTGTAGGATCCCAAGTAGAAAGGAATTGGTGGCCATGGCAGTTTTTTGTCTCTTGCAAGTGTTTCTCTAACTCCATCCACAAGGGTCTGGTATGTTACTTCTTGCAAGGCCAACTTATGAAGTAAAAACTTTGGAAATAAGTGGGGAGGTTTGATTAAGCCATATACCCTAATATAAGTCTCATGTTCCAAAACAAACCAATACCCAATTTTTCCAACTACATGCATTGCCTTATCTAACATACATGGTTCTAGAGCACAAAACAGTTGTTGGAATAGAGGAATTAGCAAATTCTCATGTATATTGTGATAATTAACATGATATTTGTGTTCCCACATATATGAGCAATAGACATGAATTAAAGAATCACTCAATTACCACTTGTAGCTCATGCTTGGGAAGGTGTGCACCATACATAGAAATCCAATGAGTATGAAGACATGTGAAATTTTGGATGTTTCTCTAGCACTATGCATTGTGTAGTTGGTGCACCGTCCTCTAGAGTGGAATAAAATATATCAGCCTAGTTGAATACATGACCAATTGTTTTTATTGTGTGCATTAAAGGAACCCATGATTCTTTGAACTTCATGGCATTTGCTTCCTTGTAGATCCTAAAAAATAGAGCTACTACCAATTGATATGGATTCCTTAGCATCCTAGTGGGATAGATACCAAAATTCCTAGTTTTGAATTGTATCCTTGGGTCCCACCAGTTCTTTATCACTTTTTTGCAATATAGAGGGAATCACAACATCCGTTTTTTTGTAAGTTCAATCTCCTCAGTAGGGAGTTTGTAGTACATGTGCATGACCGATGAATTGAATGAGGATATGTATTTTCCTTGAGAGTATCCAATTACCATGTTGTCCACATCCACTTGGTGGATGATCCATGAGACTCTTTCGACACATTGGAATACACTTGTGTGTGAAACTACCTTTTGAATTCATGAGCGGCTTATCATCTGGTATATACCTAGGCCTTGATCATATTCTAACATTGCAGAGTAGGATTCATCTTGAAACATCTCATAGATTCCCACCCATTGATATGACACACCTTTATCCACCATGGAAATGGTATCATTGTGGATGGGACCTGGGGTGTTGACTCTCATCTCCTCCTCCTCTCTATCTGAGCTAACAACAATGATTGTTTCCTTGCCACTTATTCTCCTGTAATTGGACATACTTGTTCATGTATAATTATCATTCTTAAAAAATGCAAATGTCAATGTAGAGGAAAATTATTTAGGAGAGGATCTTATCTATTGATTCCAAGTGAATTTTGTATGATGGAACTATGTTAAGTGATTAGGTAGTTTCCCTTGAAATCTTCAACTGGTGATTGGTGTACAACAATTTTGTTTTTAGGTAAATTGGGAGTGAGGAAAATTCTTTTGAATCATAGGGAGAAGATAAAGTACAAGAACTTAAAAAAAATTCCATGTATTTGGAGGAAATGAAACCGAGATCAAGGTCACAATAGAGAAAATTTCACCCAAAAATGTCTTTGTACTCTTAAGAATGATGAATCTGGACCTAACTAACCAAACTAAAAGGTGCATGTAGGGGTCTACAAGGTCATTTGTCCAAGGATTAAATATCCCCAGTTGTAAATTTCAACAAACATTGGTAGCGAGAAAACTCGAAGCAGGCATGGGAGGTGTCACCGATATTGGAGGGATTTCCAGATATATCCCAGTGCTTGTGCCATGAGAGTATTGTGAAAGGGAGTGGGTGCCAATGTTATTTATTTTATTATATTTTATTTGCACAATAGAGTAAAAGGGGAACATAACAAGATTCATTATACATACTTTTTGTGTGAGTGTTCCCTCCACCCCTTTCTTCCCTCATTCCTTTAAACAAAAATAAAGTTAAAATTTTAACGGGTTGGTGCTTACCTATCATAAAATAGACATGTTCAATGAGATGGATCGGGTGATCAAATATGTGGCATGCAAGCTCTGGTCGCTTTTTGGTGAAATGGAAAATATGCAATTGATCATGGTAGACTGAAATGGGGCAAACGAGGTTTTATAACTAAAAAATAATTGTTTACATATTTGAAAACCCCTTTTTAAAAAGGTCAAACCGATCACATAAGTGGTCATATCAACATTTTGCAAGAAAAAGTCTTTTGAGTGATGCAATGGGTATTAATTTTCTAGAATGCAATGGGTCAAATGAAGAAAAAGATATTTGTATGATGTGTCACATCCAAGAAAATATTAAATGTTCCACATATCACATTGAGAAAGGAAAGATGGTGCAACATATCGCATGAAATAAAAATCAATCATGTAGTTTTTCGCAAACTTGAAAAGATTGGAAGTGTATGATTTTTTTTCCATGGGAAAAGTTGCTCTATTATATTCAAAAGTATATAATGATTTTACAAAACAACGATCAAATGCCAGCTACAGAGGCCTGTGTAGTATGCTGTATGCATCTCGCAAACTGTCAAAGAAAACAATAGTATGCTATATGCATCTCGTAGACTGTCAAAGAAAACCACATTAATCTGCCATAATTGCTTTGATACAAGATGTCGCCAGGAGGTGTGTTGTGGGCAGCTCGCAGCCTGTCATAACTTTCAAATTAATCTGCCTATTAGGTATCTGATCCATGATTTTGCCGAGTTGCACAAAAATCTGATACAAAACAAAGACTCATTTGCCAAAAGGAGATTCGGTGACCTAGTGTCTTCCACATCAGATTTTGAGTAGAGTTGGGGGGCCCTCGTTGCCATCCTCCCATCGGGAGAAAGTTATGAGACCGAGAGGCCGGGATAATGCCAATTTTGATAGATGGTCCGCAGTGGCATTATCTTCTCTGTAGATGTGAGAGGCAATGAGGCGTAGATGTGAGAGGCAGTGAGGCTCTTGAAGAATCTTTTGGCTTCGATGGTTCTCTCTTTCCAACATTCCAGAGCTGCTGATCAGAGATCAGCCTTGTCATTTATCCAGTCAATAATGACTTTGGAGTCTCCAAGAAGTAGCAAGACTTCGATGTTCAGCCTCTGAGCCAGGATTAGGGAAGCCCATGCCCCCAAAAGTTTAGCTTTGGTGTTGGTTCCTTGTCCTCCGTTGAGAGACCATCTGTAGGAAGTATGAGAGCTGGTGTGAATGTGCCCTCCTCGTCCCTCAAAGAGATCCATCTAATTGAGCTGCTCCATCGAACCGGGCGATGGCTTTGTCAAAAGGAAGAGTTGTAGAAGATCTACGGATTTTCTGGGCATTGGTGGTGGGTGAAGGATGGTCGACTGTAGATAGAATGAGGTTTGTCACCAAGTTAACCAAAGGGGGTTTATCATCAAAGATGGCAGCATTCCTTGTCAACCAAACATTCCAATAGACCGTGGCTGGTAGCGAGGGGTAGAGCTGATGTTTTGAGCACCAAGAACTAAAGAAGGAGAACGTCGAAGGTCCAAGCCATTGTTCGGTTAGATTTAGAGACGCTATGGCATGATGCCATACTTGCCGGGTAAAAAAGCAGCTCACGAAGAGATGGTGTGAAGTTTCACTATCCTCCTTACACAAAATGCAGCGGTTTGGGCCTGACCAACCCCTGCTCTGAAGGATATCCCAGACTAGGATTTTATTCTCCGTCAAAAGCCAAGTAAATAATTTAAGTTTCAGCAGACAATTCCACTTCCACAGCCGGGTGCGCTAGGTCTGATCTCGAGTGGGCCAGATTTCCTCTACCAACGCTTTGTAGATGTTTCAGACTGATATGACTCTAGATTTATCACCTCCCGTCCAGATTAGAGTGTCAGGTCTCTCCTGTAGGTGGATGCTAGCCTCTTTTAGATGATGTGTGTAACTGTTCCATTCGGCCGAGATCTCTCTGTCTAGATTCAGCGTGGAGCTAGTAACCCAGGATTCGCCAAGTGATCTGCTGCTGTGAGGGCATTTTAAATGAAAGAGATAATGTAGGCCTAAATTATGTATGCACTCCAGTAATCTAGGAGAGAGCAGGGCCTTTATGCCCATGCCGAGGATATCATCTTTGCCAATTTCAATAGCAGTACCAGTGCCAGGCATCCACGCGATCCAATGTAGGAGAATAGGTAGCGACTTTAGAAGGTGCTTCCACGTTTGTGAGCCCCTCGGAGGAGAAAAAGTGGTTGTTCTGAGCCAGAATTGGACCGGCATGTGGGATAAATATTTGTCTTTTATAAGGTTGTTCCAAATCCCTGGAAGTGAATGATTGTCGTAGGGAAGAAAATTTGTTTGCATGAAAATTTTTCTGCAACATGTCGTACTACAAGAAAAATTCTATGTGCGACACGTCACATCAAACAAAAAATTTGAGATGCGATAAAGGCACATCCTGGAAGGTTTCTTGAAATTTCCTTTGTCACAAGATAAAAATATTTTCAAGGTGTGGGATGTTGTGACTTGAACAAAGGTGTGAAAAACAAATTGTGTTGCAAAAGAAATATTTTTTGTGTGAAACACACAATGTCACGAGAAAATCATTTTCTGGTGAAACAATATTTATTGCAAAAAAAACATTTTCTTACCAAAAATACTAAGAGACAAACTTCTAAGTAGGTAAAGCAAGATTTCATAAGTTATCTCAAAATGTTGGTGAGGAAATAAAGGGGGATGGTTAGATCAAGGCAAGTTTCAAAGGCATCAAAAATTGAAATGAAAACAAACAATGTACATGTAAGAAAGTTAGAACAAAATACAAGGATTGAAGTTTAAAATAGTGAAGTGGGATTGTTGATAACACAACAACATGTTAATGAGTTAGTTTTTATCGGAGACTCAACAATAATTATTAGACTTATGCATTGCTCAACTTCACCTACAAGAACTTTATCTAGGATCATCCGATAAATCCAACAAGAGGTGCATTTCTTTGCATCATTGGAATGCTTACATATTCCGAGAGAAATGAATTACAAGGGAAATTTCTTGGCCAACATAAATTATTCATTGGTGTATGGTGTTAACACTCCAGGAAACTACTTAGGGCTGTATACTAAGTATGCCTGGTAACTTAGGAATTCAATATTTTATAGCAGAAATGGATCGATGGGATATCACAATAGCTCAATGGAAAGGTTGCTTATCAGATAGTTAAATAAACCAGTGCTCTTAGGAAGTGTAAATCAGATGA
>JASDQU010367657.1:0-11474 GCA_032191745.1 Picea mariana
TCACATTTAGAGTAGTGCAAACGCGAGCAAAGTAGAGTAGAGTACAGTAGCTTCTTTCTGCAAGTTTCTTTTAGCAGTTCAGAGAGTAGCTTGGCATCCTTTAAACCCCCTCTTCAGCCCTGCATTTCCTGTTCTGGTTCCTCAAAGCTTACCTTCCCGGGTTGACAATTAAATGTTGATTTACATGGTATATCTGCAGCTCGACACTTGTGTAGAAGGTCGATGAATATAAATTTTGATTATTGTAATAGAAAATGTTACGTGTTGCATGAATGCTGAGAGAGGGGATGTGATAAGAGAGAGAGACCACGATTGCTAATGAAAATGTGGTGGAGAGAACCCAAAATGGTTGAGTTAACCTCCACCGAACCAGTACCATGTTGGAGTTAATTTTTCTCAAATCAGAACAACCCTCTGACCAAGAATGAATTCCTGTCAGGCTGGTAGGTGGGAAGGGCCTCCTCAAGATTTAATGAGGGATGGGGTAGAATTCCCATCGGTATGGCTTCCAGACCTGACCACGGATGAGGGGATTCAAGCCACACACAACCTTGCCAAGGGAGGCAAGAAGAGAAGTGTGGTGGATAGAGGGAGCGACCTGCAAAGAGTGCAGAGACGGGAGCAGAGCTCTCAGGTCTGAGGAAGGATCAAAAGTGAATAAGCAAGTTCTGATCACAGGGAATAGGGAGACAGAGATAGGCAAAGGAGAGTAACCTTCATCCTTACCTATTCCTGTATGGGGAGAACGAGAGTAGCCTTCGTCCCTAACTTTCATTGAGCTGGAAGTAAGAGATTGAATCTCGGAGCATCATGGCCTAAGCTCGAGGGTGGCCAATGATAAATCCAATGGGAGTGACTGAGCCTATGCTTGGGTGGAAACGAGCACCCCTCTCAGCAGTAGCTTCACACTTTATGGTTCTAATAAGTGTTTTTATGCCTTGAACTCTAAATTGGAAATAATGGATGCATGCTTGTTTTTGTATGCCTATAAATGGTTTCTGCATTGAATGATTAAATTAAGAGTATGCTTTTGTCCTTGAGAACTTCTACATATGTTTGATTTTTCTTATGTTCTAGCTAAATTCTTCAAAAGTACCTTCCCAGGGAATTGCATCCTTTTTCTAGAGTCAAGTGAGTACTTCCCTGATTGCAGAGGTCGAATCCCGCAATCACTGTGAGGACAGAGTCTATTAAGCTCAGGAGAGGTAATCCAGATATGCATAGGCTCTCTGCGAGGAAAGAAGAGACTAAGAACCACCTAAATTCTAGACTAAATGAAGGAGTGCAAGAGCTGTGCAGAAGACCCTTCTAGGTGTTAGGTCCAGGAGAGGGAGCGCAATGCTCTTAATCCTTCAGAACTGACAAATCTTAGGAAGGATAGCGAGATTTAGGTATCAAAAGGGAATACCCTTTAGTTTGGTAGATGAGTGGATGAGATCCCTTTGGGAGGATACAAGGTCTATCATGACGACCGGATTTGAAGAAGGAGAGCAGGCGTTAATGCCTCGTCTACTTCAGTTTTCGCAAGTTCGCAGATCAGGAGAGTCGCAGGTTGGCGCAACTAAACTTCTGAAACCAGATGTTGCAATGTGATTTGGACCGTTAGATCAAGGAAGGTCGTGGACCGTCAATCCAACACGAATGTACTAATGCAAGGAGTATGTGGGAATTTGAAATTCCCTAAGGATCCAGCTGTGGAGGAGGAGATCTGGGCCGTCGAAATCCATGTTTAGACAGCGAGAAGTGAGCGCAGGAGGAAAATGGATTTGAGTCGTCAGATCTGAAGTGCGTGAACCAACAGTCATTGGATCTGAACGAAAGGTGCACAAGAAAAGTTCCAATTCGATCATGGTTGTCCATTTAGGAGGACACGTGGCGAGATCTTAGCATTTCACTAACTCTCAGAGCAAGAAGGTCAAAGAGCATAATTGTTCGAACTCACGATATGCGAAATCGCAATTCGATCGTGGTCATCCATTAAGGAGGACACATGGCAAGATCTCAGCATTTCGCTGACTCGTAGAGAAAGAAGTTCAAAGAGCATAACTGTTTGAAATCGTGATTCGATCCTGGTCATCCATTAAGGAGGGCACGTGGCGAGATCTCATCATTTCACTGACTCGCAGGGTAGAAAATTCAAAGAGGGAAGTCGTGAGAACTCGTGATATGCGAAGTTCCGATGTGCCTTGGAGTCAGGCTCCGGGTCGTAGTAAATGGTCACATGGACGGAGGCCAAAGGAGGGAGCTAACGGTTGTTAATAACTTTTGGAACTCGAGAGTTGGAGGAGTTGGGGCGCCTTGCATCAGAAGTTTCGAAGTCGTGAAACACGACGCACCGTTTAGGTTAAGCCTATGGTCGTGGGTAGTGGTCACATGGAGGAGGATAAGGGAAGAGACAGCATGTGCTAGGCCCCTATTGGTTTCGGAGGTTGGGAAATTCGGGGTAACTCACATGTAGAATACCTGACATGCAAAGTCCTGAAATTCCCTTTGGGTAGGCGGGTGGTCACAACCCATGGCCACGTGAGAGAAACCTGCGCCTGGAACTTAGTTGCGAAAACCGAGTCACAAAAGGAGCTAACACCCAACACTCCGAGTTTTTCATAGTAGGGCGAAGGGGAAGGTCGTGTATGTCGTTAAACCTGCACTAAGAAATCGAAAGATTTTGCATTTAACTATAGAATGAGACCATCTAGTCTTAGAGAATTGTTTGGCTTCGGAATTTGAGATTTTGTCCCTTGAGAAAAGAGAAAAAAATTATTTTTCATCATGGGTGTGTTACAAATAATAACTAAGTGGGAGGTTTTTAAAACCCTCATCAAGTCCTGGTTCTAACCGATTGGGTATGTGGAGGACTCATGGATTTGTTGGAATCACTTCATGCAAAGGAAAGGGTAGAGTGTGCAATAGTACATCACTGATTTCAAGAAGATGGTGATCATGTTGGGTATCTTTCCCAATAATCCAGATGCACTCCTCAAGTATCTTGGGGGTCTACACAATTGTTTGTGAAAGCAAGTGATGCTCTTCAAACCAAGGATCATTAGTGAGGCCTATGTGCAAGAATAATATATAGACAACATAGGTCGTAACTTAAGGGAATCCAAGTGTTTCTAAACATAAAGACTACCAATATGATTCCAAGGAGTAGAAGAAGAAGTGGAAAGGAAAAGACAAGAAAGTGACAACCACTACATATCAGTGGAAGGATCAAAACAACCACTGTAACCATTGTAAAATATATGGTCATACTGAAGATAAGTGTTGGAAACTACATCTAGAGATGAATCCAAAGAATTGTAAGAAAGATGCTAAGAAGAACAACCTACTAGGAATGGATTTGGGCAACCAGGTAGAGAGTAACTCAGATGTGGATGAGAATATTGTCTACACTTTAGTGAAAAAGGAGGTGAATCTGAGTAGTCTTCATCACAAGGAAGAGAAGGATATGACAAAACTCTTCCATATTAAGATCTGGGTCAAAATACCAAGGTGTATGCTCTATTCAATTTTAGTTCACAATCCAACCTTATAGAATTTGATGTAATTAGAAAGTTTGGGTTGGAAGTTCATGATCATCCTAGCCCATATCCATTGGCATGGGTAAATAAGGATGCATAGTTGAAGGTCACAAAATAGCTTATGGTTAAGTTTGATATAAGTGCAGGTTTTATTGATGAAGTGGAGTTAGATGAAATACCCCTTCATGTATGTGGTGTAGATTTTGGAAGCCCCTACATGTATATGAGGGATGTGATATTCGTGAGGAGAGAAAACTTGTAACATCCCCATTATAATCCCTAGTTTAATTAATGCTTAATGTAGATATAATATGTGGCTATGGCCAAAGCGATGTATATGTGAATTGTATTTATGAATTTTAATAAATAAAATGTGATGTCAGCTGCTAAGGAGACATGGAAAAATATGGGGGCTGAATTAATCCACATGAGAGAGAAAGGTCTAGGAGAATGGATAAGAGAGGGGTCCAAGGGAGAATTACCCATGTCTATTAATTCCACACACATTCCTGAATTTTATTATCATTATGTATTAAACTCTATTTTTTGATTGAGTGTCCCCAAAACCAATCATTGAATGCATGTAAGAGTGTGGGTGTGAGAAGTCACATCCCATAGTTATTGGGATCATGGGAGCTAAGTAAAATCAGCTTAGGGAAGTGTGTAATTCAAGTAAGAAAACCAAACGAGAGAAAATTTGTATGGGCAGTTACAACAATTTTAGTCAATCAATGTTTGTGCATGAACAACAAGTAGATAGTAGAAAAGAGATCTTGGAGCTAGAACAACCATGGAGAGCGAATTCTAGTGTATGTTGGAGAATTTTGGAGTTGAAGACTGGAGAGCCATGTTTTCACACCTGGAGAGTGAACTCCTATGTGAGTTGCACTGTAACAACAAGTGTTTGCAGCTATTGTTTTCTGGTATTTTTCCTGACAGTGATTTCCCTTGAGTTTCCCAACTAAGAGATTGTTGGTTACATGTGAAAGCATTCGAAGTTTCAAAATCTATGGCTTGAACCTTTTCAAGTAGCCGGGAAACTTGGGGTAGGAACATATTAGTTTCAAACTCTGAGGGGGGAACCTGACGCCCTCCCGGCAAATGGCTAAGCCCTAAAACAATATTTTTGTTAAAAACAAAATGTGTGTGTCTTTTCATGATATTTTTCTTTTAGGTAAGGTGATTGAGGAGTTCTTCATTTTTGTTTTCTTTTTATAGTATTTTTTTTTCTTTGAAGTTTGTGCTCCGAAAGACATTGGTTGACCTTAGTTCATGCGGTATAATGGATTTTGTTCCTGACTCATGCTTACATACAACACAAGAAGCGCTGGGAGAATTGCGGTTGTTTTGAAGGAGTTTTGTATCTAACCTATGAAAATAAACAACTGTGGAAAAGTGATGAAGTGTCTGCCTAGTGGTCTGGTAAAACCTAAAGGGAAAGATGGTAAGCTAGAAAGGACCACATGTACCTCAAGACAAAGCTAGCAAAAATTCACCTTAACCATCTCATTTTTCAAATAACAGACGTCCTCCTGTCCCACTCGCTCAGGGAATTCTGCCAAAATAAAATCAATTATATAAAATGAGTGCAAAGTAGGAGAGGGTATGCAGATAAATCCATTGGGACTATGGATTCTCGCTGGTAGTGGAGCAAGGCCTGTGACATCGGGGTGACTTCGTCGGGGCTATGGATGATCGCTGGCAGCGAAGCAACACCATAGAAAGTGAATGATGATAACTAAAGGGCCTGGTGTCAGTGAATAATTTACTCGACTCTTGTCAAAGGAGGGAATGGGTCGTGGTTAAAGGAAACAAAGGTGGAATAAAGGTTGAAACCCCACGGGCAGGCCTAGATTCACCAACCAGGGAATTTCAAACGCAAGGGTAGAAGAGGCTCTGATAAAAAAATAGTTAAATTCTTAACCAACTTCTGCATCAGCTGAACCTAGGGAAGGAACATAGATTTTTCTTTCACCCAGTAACTCGCCATATGTTGAGCACTCAACACACCCTAAAAAGACTTATCAAATTTTGTCACTTTTTGGGTACCACTTTTTTTCTTCACTGTCTGACTCGATTTCATTTTGGGAAATGTTTTATCTTTGTTTTTCTTCATGTCTCTTATCACCTAGTCAATTTTGTTTGAACTTGTGAAACCTCATGTCTAAATCACCTGAACACCCAAATTAAGAATCAATGGCTAAACAATGCATGTAACACGCTCAAGTTCGACGTCGGGAGGAATTCAAGTAAGTAAAGGAACCACACAAAAACAATAGTCGTAAAGAGTCGATCCTCATCGGCATCGACAGAAGGCGGTTTTGGTTTGCATAAGTTATTTGCATAAAGGTTCGAGAGATAGTCGATCCCTTCCGGCATCGAAAAAATATGTGAAAGACAGACATTAACAAAGGATGTAAAGAAATCATCGATAGTCGATGCCTGATGCGCTTTATCGGGATCGGTGGAAATCTAGAAAGATCACAACAATCATTTCGACCGCAATAAAGTTATCTACGATCACGGATCCTCGATGCATTTTCGGCATTGAGACTTTTTCAAGGGAGCCAATCCGAGAGAAATTGGGTAATTTTATTGCCGATCATCGATCCTTGACACTTTTCGGCGTCGACAAGATAGGATTGGGTGGTAGAATGTATGGATTAAAGAAAACCCCAACTCCGATTAACATGATCAATTAAAGTCACTGGTCTTGAATTCCATGTGTCGTTATCACGAAGAGGGTTGTGCGGTCTAGTTTTATCTCGAGTCATTTTTGGTTCCCTAGGTCCTAGTCATGCCTCGTAGTCAGCTTTGCCACGTCATCTTTGTATGGAAAGATCAATCAACATCAGATCTTTTGCAGGAGGATATCAACGAAAATATTCACAGCACAATCTCGACCCCCAATCCACCAAATGAAAGAGCAAAACGATGGGATGTTTGCGGCATAAGACACGATCTTATTTTGGACATTTAATGAACTAGTTAATGCTCGATCCCACATTAGTTTCTACCCTGTGCACTGATTATACAACAACATTTTGAAATCGTTGATAGACCACATTACCACATGCGCCTGCATCATCAACCCATGATGAATTTAAGTTTAAACACCTTCGAAGATCTGGCGACATATTTGATGAAATTACACTCACAACCCGAATTGAATGGCTGATGCGACAAGGTAAGTTCATCCCTGTTTAAATCTCTAGAACGGTTTTAAACAAATTCATTATGCACACAAGTTTAAATCCAGAGCATCTGAAGAAGCAAACTGAGTGTCTCAAGACTGTACTGACCCTCTGATTATCAAAACTAGGTTTAAATGGATACAAAGGTATGTGTTCAAGTTTGTTAATTCGGTAGTCATAATTTATATATTCATCTAGTTTCTTACATAGTCTCTAAACACTGCTCTAGTTGCAGGAAAAATGTCACTGAGAAAGCAAACCACCAGATGCTCGCTGATGGCGCCCAAGCTAAAGGAAGTTGAAATAGGCGGAGGCTCTTCTCTGAGGACCACAAGGCAGTTGGAGTACGCTCCCAGGGTGGAGCCTATCATCAAAACCTCGAGAAATAAATCTTTTGCCCAGCCTCCGTCCTACGGTGATACTGAAGAAAGCACTGGGTCCAAAGTAATTCTCCCACAGTGGGGGGATCTCTTTAACAGGATTAGCTGATAAGAATACCCAGAATATATCCCACACAGCGATTCGGACGTAAGGACACTGGATGACCAAGTGTTCTTGAACATCCGACGGTCGTATTTACACATGGTGGCAAGAAGAACCCCCGTTTTCCCCTGCATAGAGGTTATGAAATGGCTCATCGACCATATGGACGAGCATAAGTGCTTGATCAACTATGAGAATGGTAGATGCATCGGAGTTTTCCTCCCAACAGAAGTCCAGAAGTACTATAAGCTTAGGGACCTAGAGGAGTGGCTCAACATGGACTTCATGGTAAAGTTCTATGAGTTCCATGACACCAGCCGGTTGATGGCCTCATGGTGGAAGGAGGACAAGAAGTTCACTAATTGGAGAAATGGCTGGTATAGAGAGACTAATATGAGGGAGCCATACATCTATTTGATGGCTCTCATCTGTCGGTTATATGGAGAAAAGGACTGCTCCAAGTTTTTGGAAGCTTGGATGCCTTTGGCATACACAGTTGCAATTGTTGGGAGTAACTTAAACTGGGGAGTGATAATCTAAAAACAATTAATCATCTGTGTACAACATGATCAAGCATCGAAGGAAGGAGAGACACCAAATTTCTACATGGCCTCGTACCTGCTCGATGTCATGTGTGCAAGGAAAGTCTTCGCCGACATGAATCTAAGTTGGCATGTTGCAAAGCTCCTAGTCCATGTCTACTTAAACATACTATGAGAGAACATGTACAAGAAATCTTACGCACTCATCTGTGATGAATTCATTGCCCACATTTATTTTATTATTTTTAAGAAGGAATGCCAAAGACTATCAGTGGCAGCCAAGAAAATGATAGCCAAGGTAGGCCATTGTTACTTGGACGAACACACAACCTACATCAGGGTGTTTGGGGCCACTGAAGCACCACATCTCCTACCATCTCATGTCCCAGACTAGCTCGTTGTGGGAGAAATATGTTATCAGACCATCCTGCAGGGATATAATGCCACATTGGTCAAAGACAAGAAACACGCTTTCATACCCTATGGTTTTCATATATGGTTCTATCTAGTGAAGGATACTACTCAAGCCAAACAAGAGGGGCTTAACCAAGTGGAATTCATATTCCAGACAAGCGGATTCCGAAATCACAACCCTAAAGGCCTTGTCCTCCAACATGCTTTGTAAGTATCATCCTGTTGGTCATATGCTCATGATAAGTTTAAGGATGAAATTTTCACAGAGAGTGCCCAGGATTGGGACGAGGTGGTGCAAAGGATGGCCAACCCAAACATGACCAGGTTGAAGGCCATGATCGTGGAAGAACAGGTGGAAATGATAGATCTGTCAGCTAAAGAGGCCCTCAGGTCCAGAAAAGAGATCAGAGCGAAAAATACAACAGAGGCACAGAGAAGGGGATTACTCTTAATACAAGGGGTGTGGAGGATCATCGATCAGTTTCAAAATGACCCTGACCTGATAGAAATGATGAGGATCCTAGCCAATGACCCAGTTGAAAGTCAAGGAGAACAAAGTGGCACAGAGCTAATACAAATTGAAGAAACCACCAGGTCAAAAAACCTTGAAGCCCCATCACCATAGGTCAGATCACTAGGGGAAGCTTTAGCTCTACCCGAGATAGAGAGGACATGAGTAAGGACATGTATACCAAATCCCTTGTTCGATTTAATTACCATATATGATGATGAGGAGAGTTCGGAGGTGTCCTTGGTCACTCCAGTGAAAATTATAAAGGAGAAGTAACCTGAGAAAGTTTCCACCCTGTGTCTTGATGCCCCAAGTCAAAGTCGTCCGTAGAATGACCATGAGGTATAAAGTGTCTTGGACACTGAGCCACTCAACATACCAAGAAACCCAATGGACATATCGAGGGATGATCTAGGATCGGGTGAACAAGGAGAATAAATTCTACAACAGGAAATCGACATCTCAATGACCGATTACCAAGTAAGTATCGAACCTGCCCCTGATTCCTCGGTTTTGGCCGGTACCTTGCCAGATGATGAGAAACAACCTGAGGCCGAGCCATCGAAACACATAAAAGAGGTTCAAGAACCCAGCCTTGAATAGATACACATAGTCGGGAGCCTAAAAAATACTCTAACTTGGGGAGAACAAGAAATACCTGAACCATTTGATGAGGTCATTGATATACAAGCAATCTCCTATGACCTAAAGAGGAAAGTCATCATGAAGAGAACCTCTAAGAAGAGGAGGCTTACATTGGACAGTTCGATCCTCATCACCACAGAGGAGAAATTGATCAGCACAGAGCATGCCAAAACATCCGAGCTTATCAGCGCAGGGATGGTGATCATGGATGCCTCTTTGGATAGAGAAAGGAAAGATGAAGAAGAGCTAGTCATTGTGCTAAAGGATTTGGATCATCTGTGCCACTTGGAGAAATATTACCAAGACTCCACGCAAGCCATGATGTTTTTAAGAAGTGAGTTCCAAGATGCCTATGGAAAATTCACGAGTGAGCAACACCTTTTCACTACAGGGATAGCCGACTTCCAAGAAGACACCCTTATGGCGCTATCGACGTGCAAAGACATGGAAAGATGGTATGAGAAGGCCCACCAAGAGCTGGAAAGAATTGATTACATCAGCTTGGTTCAAAAGGGTCGAGACGTCGAAGAGCATGACATTCGGGTGCTAAGGGACAACAAAATTGATCGTATAAGGAAGTCAATTGAATACTGGGTGAAGATGGACTAAGAACCTCAGCGGAAGATTCAAGAGAAATGGGTCGATTGTGAAAGAAGCTAGATCAAGATCAATCAGGGGATGAGAGACATTAGTATCCCAGAATTTGTCTCACCCGAGGACTTTGTCGATGTGCATGACATAGTCAAACAACATGCAGAAAAAGACTCGTCATGGACTTCAAAGATAGAAAAGGTGGCAAACATGGTGCTAGGTCAAGTACAATAGTTCATAGAGAACCCAATCAAGGGTCGAGAAGTGTTACAATAGTTAAGTGTTAAAGTAGTCAAGTATCGGGCATGGGTAGTAGAAATAAAGGAGATCCTTTTGGCCCCGATGGACCAACACAGATTCCCATATGCCAACACATGCGGGGAAATCTTCATCAAGTGGTCAAATTATGAGAAGAGTCATCCACTTGAGTGACACCATTTGATGACTCTTAGAAGATAGAGAAATGGAAGTGCCATGTGGAAATGTTTTGTTTTACTTAGCTTGCACTTTTGATAGTTATTTTTAGTTAATAATTTGTTATAAATAAGAGGATCGACCTTTCAGAAAGGGTCGATGGTTTTGGAAAAGACCCTCATTTTTGGAATTGTAAAGAACTATTTTAGAACTACCTTAATTGAGAAGTCTTGTTTAGGACTGGAGAAAAAAATTATGTTTTACATCAAAGGCATGTGTGATTGGATCACAAGGAGGAATTANTAATGATGGAATGAAAATCGTTGTGTTAATGTGTGATTAATGGTTAAAGATAAGGAAACTATTTTTCTTGCCATCATTTTATTGCATGTATGTTTTCTTTCTATAACTGTATCTCAATCAATAATTAAAATACCAACAATTTGATGTATTAGTACTAGGCTTGTCATAGGTATGGAAATATTTTTCTACATGCTGGAGCACGAGGGTTATCCCAAGCTCAACCTTCTTTAGTAGTTAAGATTTACCCCTTACCTAGATGCTTTATACCAACACATATCTTTTAGCAGACCCACGTAATAAAATAAAATACAAAAGAGAACGTTTAAACTGAAGGAGGAATTTTCATAAGAAGATATCTTGTCAATCACTACGTAAAGCCCATCGATTATTTGGACAGATCGATAGATCTGGAGAACCATTCCATTATCAAAATCTGCAGAGTCTAATTGGGTCTCGGTGTCGGGTTTGGCTCCTGTTGTTGAGTTAAAGGGATTTAGGACCCCTCAACAGGCCCTTGCAGGGCTCTGCTAGTCAATCTGGCTCTCGGAACTCCATGTTTGCTACCTATGGGCCTTAAGACATGATCTCCTTAATTACCCCTAGTCTGAGGGGGTAACATCAGGCTCATACTTGGGGACATGTGCTCACTGTTGAATGATTGAGAACCTTAATATTTATGGTATGAACTATGCCTACACACTCAAGCAAAATCGTCAGAGCATAGAGGGTGGTGCTATGACCCCTCATTCTTATGAAAATTATCAAAATTCAAAGAAAATGTTGAAAATATTTTTTTTCAATATTTGTATTATAACATGTCAATATGATCATGCAAACATATAAGTATGACATAAAA
>JASDQU010367661.1:0-11511 GCA_032191745.1 Picea mariana
TTTGTTCAGACTTCCACCGCATGTCATTTCTGACATGCCCTGTCACCCCATGACGTCATCATCCACGCTTTTCCTAAGAGGTCACGTCCCATTACTCTTTCAGTCCCTCTCCCCTTGTCCGCCCTTTTACAAGTCCTCTCACCAAGTTCACTCCTCAATCATCTCCCACCACGTCACCTGGTCGTATTCGTCATTCATTATTACCTGCGATCTCACGCTCTAAACGACCCGTTGGCCATTTATGATTGGCTAACCTATCCATTAGCCCTATGACCTATCCCTCACGCCCAATGGATATCCATTCACTCAAAACAACCATCTCCCTTCTTTTCTTCCATCGCTTACCGTGTCGTCTCACCATAAAATACCTTTTCCCATCGCACCAGAGCATTTTCCCCCATTTTCTCTCTGTTTCAGTCAAACATCCCAAGCCACCATCATCCCCACTAATGATTGTTTGATTTGCAGGTATTTTTATAGTGATGGTGCCAAAATCAAAGAGGACAGAAGCTAAGGAAAATCCTTTCCTTGAGCAGACAAAGACCATTTAATTGCAGACACCAGATGCGAGTTTGACTTTGCGGACTTGCAGTCATGGCTCAAGGAGGTTTTCCTTGACCAGAGCGATGAGATTGGTCTTTGGGAATCAAATCTTCCCCTATATATTTTCCCCCAAATCCACCACTTTCCCGAATTCGCCCTCTAATGCCAGGCCCATTATATCCCTGAACAAAGAGCCATCATGTCTTTGTCCGGATAAATTCTTTTCCTCATCACATCAAAAAACATTGACCAAATGATGTAGATACCCAGAGTCGAGTCCCCCGCACTTTTCAACCTCGAAATCATCACAGAGATCTACCAGAAGATGTATTTCCCCCAAAGAGCTTACATTTTTGAGCTTTTCCTCCCACAATCCTCTCAGCTCCCCACTACAAACCCCCCTTATCCCTCCTCCTTGTTCTCAGTAAAGGGAAACCAGGTTATCACATCATTATGTGCCATGCTTGGATATTTTTCGGATCAATGGGTGGACGAACCCATCTTGGGATTTCTGTCCATTTTTTCCACCGATGAGAGACCCACTACTCAGTTCGACTACAGTACGTTCCTGGTGGACAGCATTCACGAACAATTCATCAACTTTGCCACAGAAGGCATGTTCCGATATTCTTCAATACTGGCTTACCTGTTTGTGTTCTTTCAAGCGAACAAATTTTCTTTTTCAATGCAGGATATGGATAAAGATGGGAGACCACAGGTGGTGACAGCATGGACTTCACTGCTTAGACATAAATCTACTAAATTCAGTTTCAAGCAGTTCATCGAGCAGTTCTACCACCCAGTGGTGAGTATGCTTAGCAGCAGACCCGAACCTAGAATTAACGAGGAAATTCAGAGGATTTTACATCTCTCAGACCTTACAAAGATTGGTGATTGGTACCTGTACCAAAACCACACTGAGATCAGAGTGTATGGGTGCGAGTTGGCCCCATATAAATTTCCCAGGTATTTACCCATGAGGATTTTCGCCCTAGAATACATAAGGAAAATGATAAATTCAGACGACATACATTTTGTGTCTCTGAAGAAGAAGCAGTAGCTCAGAATCAAAGGGTAGATTGGGTCTTTCATCTACAATAGTCGAGGCGTCGGGGAGGAAGTAGACAGACTGCTCAAAGAAATGAAGTTTTTTGTTAGTTTTGCATGGCACTATGATTTGTGCAGGATAATTTTCAAGATGAGGGTCAAGAATAAGAATATCTCGTACGTCCACACCTCCAGGCCTGAGATAGAAAGATTTGTCAACCAAACACTCTGGTTGAGACAGAACAACAAGACCTCTCGGTTGTTGTCTCACAGACGACTACACCACAGGCTCCCAAGGAGAAAAGGCCTAGGCAAGATGGGTCACCTTCTGTCACTGAAGTATCATCTGAAGAATTTCAACTACATACCAAGAGGCCAAAAAACAGTCCAACACCCGACCCAGCTGGTGAAAAGGGAATGCAATCCACTGCCACATTGGAGGTTGATCAATCGCTCCTTACTACGAGTAGAAAACAAATCATGACTACAATGATGCCCAAAAAGCCTACAGATACTCCACCAGCCAGCCAGCTGAGAAAAATAGGACCAAAATTGAGCATTTTTGAAAAGCATGATCTGATCAAGAAGAAAAATCGGATATGATCCCTTGAACATGAAAGCAGTCGAGGAGATGCTCAAAAATAAAAATTCCGATATAGCATCTTTGAGGAAACAATTGAAATTGCCTCCAACAGAATATTCACAGGCAAAGGAAATAGCAGAGACAGAAGGGGAGAAGGATGAGATGCTCAAGCTCATCATGGAGCAGAATGCACAGTTGAAAGAAATGGAAGTGGAATTGGAAAAGTTGGTAAAAGAGAAGGAGTATTCAAAGCCCATGGAGGTCATTCCATTGAGTGCAGTTCCTCTCACAGGAGTGAGCAGAGCGTCTATTGCAGAAATTCCTTCGGCAACTCCACTGACAGCCCTGGAAAAGACTGTCGAACTAGCTAAATCCATGGAAGAAATAAATTTACAAGAGACAGAGATTAGAAAATTAAAAAAGGAGATTGAGAATCTTCATGAACTCAAGTCTTCTTACCAAAGCAGTTTCTCCAAGGAAAAACAAACCTCAGACCAGCTCAAACAGGAATTGCAACAACTTCAGAAGCAAACAATGGCAGGCAAGACACTGGCTGAGGTCAAAGAAAGTGTCTAGATGGACATCACCAAGTCCATGAATGAAATATGGCCGATGATACAAATCATGTTCAAGCAAAATGAGCTGGTGCAAAGAAGTCAGCAGGCCATCGAGAAGATAAGAGCAGAACTGGGAGAGATGCCAACAGAAGCTACTGAGATCATAAAATTTCTAAATTTCAAAACCAGAGAGGAGCTAGAAGAGTTGAAAATTGAAGATAGGATGGAGACCATCCTCGAGGTCAAGAGGGTCCTGACCAAGAGAGGACTAATGCTACAGCTGGAGGAAAAGGTCCAGATCATGGACGCAGGAATACAAATATTTTTCAGCAAGATCAAAGTTTTGCAGAAGAAAGGCCTTCCTAGTATGAGAGTTATAAATGATAAATTGATGACACTCCCTGATTATAAAAAGAGATTATCCACTGTGGCTAAGGATAGCTCAAAATTCTCAGGAATACAAGGCAGTATCACTGGTAAGGCATTCCTGGATGCTTTACAGTTGGACATCATCATACAGCATGAAATCGGGTACATCTTCACCACCAATCCAACTTTTGCCAAGTACACGGAGATGGACGAAGTATACCGTATATTGCTCAAAGTCAGCATTCCCAGTCACCTTCGATGGGAAGAGATTTGCGATCTGATTGAGTAGTCGATGAGTTGTCCAAGCCCAGTCAGCTATCCAGTCAGAAGAAGTCGTGCATAGGCCTCACCAATGGTTCACCTAGAAAACAGCATGAATTTTTGACACATCATCAAACATTTTCATAGATTTTTTTATCTTGTTAAGTTAGTTAGCTAAATTTAGATTTGCCGCATCCTAATCTTTAATGACAGGATTGTTTGTAATTTTTGGTTATAAATACTTCACACTTTGAAGTATCGAGGGTTGATCTTTACGCCCTGCAAGCTACAAGATTGTAATCTTTCTCAAGAGATCTTCCATTAATACAAAGAGGCGTTTTCATAGGATTCTCGCGTGTTATTCATTGGTGATGTTTTCTTTTCTATGTTGAACATTTTCTCGCTCAGTTGTCATATTGTTCTAATCAAAATCTTTAAAAGTAACGCATGTTGCAGGATTTATCTTCGTATACCCTGTTTCAGACTTTGAAAGATCTTAATGTTTATCTTCTAATGTTACAGTAAAGAAATTATTAACTGCTTCTTTACTTTAATTGACATTCCCATCTTTTCTGCTTCTCATCATTTTACTAATAAAAGAATCCAACAAATGCATTATCCTGCCCTGTGAAAATAATTTTGGTTTTCTGGTTAGATTTTTATCTTTATAACACTGACCCCATAGCCCAATGGATGCGTAAAGCCCTTTCGGCCAACTCAACAAAAACAACAAACCTTTCAATCTTGTTTATTTAACTAGCCTAATATCTTAAGTTCAAAACACACCTAAATCGTACAGAGAGATCCCTCTCTGAAGCTGGTAGGGCTAGATTCCAGTTTCGAAGTGGTTGGATAAAGTTACCTCTCGTAGATTTCTTCTTTCCTAAACAACCTCTAGGAAATTTACAAAGTGTTAGCATACCCCATGTTCATCAACAATGTAGCCCAAGTATTGGACCTTGTTCATGCCAAAGGATAATTTTTCCAAGTTGGTATATAGCTTGTGTTATCCCAGAGTGCTCAAAACCTGTTGAATATGCTGCATGTGCTCCTCCCAAGTTCTACTGAAGATGAGGATGTCATCCATATATACCACCACAAAATATTTGGTGAAGGGTCTCAATACATCATCCATCAACCTCATGAAAGTTGTTGGTGCATTTGTTAGGCCAAAAGGCATGACCATCCATTCAAAGAGACCTTCTTTAGATTTGAAAGTTGTCTTGTATGCATCATTCAGTTCAATGGTAACTTGGTGGTAGTCAAACTTTGGTTCAATCTTGTTGAAAATATTGGCCCCCTTGAGTTGGTCAAGAAGGTCACCAATTCGGGGAATTGGGTACTGGTTCCTAACTCTGATTTTTTTTAATGCTTTGTAATCAATGCAGAGCTGCCAGGTCCAATTTTTCTTCTGCACTATTACAATTGGGCTTTCGCAAGGGGAGGAGTTGGGTCTGATGTGACCCTTTTGAAGCAGCTCTTGGATCTAACACTTGATTTCGTCATTTTCCATCAGTGAGTGACAATAAACTGGTCCATTACGCAGAGGTGTACAGGGGGTTAGATCAACTGGATGCTTAACTTGACAGTGCATCGGTAACCCAGTGGGTAAGGAGAATATGTCCTTGTACTCTTCCACAATTTTGTCCTTCTACTACAAAGAGAGGCTCTGTGTAGAGGTCATGGATGTGGAAACAACCTTCTTCTTACTGTGAGAATGGATCACAAAGAAGACGAACTTTCCAGTCTATGAAATGACCTTACTGCATTTCTTAGTAGAGATTAAAGAAATAATGATAGGTGGTGCTACCTCTAGTATCCTGTACAATTGTCTACCCAAAGTAATAATAATATTGTGGGGTCTAGACTCATACACAGCATGTCACTTCCACAAATATGGTTTTCCTACAATAAAATCACAAACTTCAAGGGGAGAAATATCACACAATACCTCATCTTTGAAGGGCTCGATGTCGTAGGGAAGACGACATGGTTGGCTGACGTGGATATCTCTTCCTTGGAGAAGCCAGTCAATGGTGTAGGGCTACGGGTGAGGTGTCATCAGCAAGTCCAATCGCTTGATGGCCTTTGTTGAGATCAGGTTCTTTTGACTGCCTCTATCAACAATCAAATGAAGTGGAGCCCCCTGGAGCCCCCTTTACCCACATCTATGAGTGAAAGAGGAATTCCCATTCCTTTGGTTCTTCTGGTTCTCTTGGCTGGAATTTGGTGGTAGAGACAGTGGCACTGGGTTCGACATCGATAATTTTCTTCCCTCCTTCTGGATTTTACTCGAAGTCAGAATCTGCCTCTAACTCAGAAGCTTTCAGCTTGGCCACCAGTGACTGCTTGGAGCAACATTCTTTGGTGTTGTGCCAAGGGATTTTATGGTATTCACACCACTTTCTTGTGTCGTTCTTCGACTTCTCATTACCCTTCTTGTGTTGAGGCTTGGATTGGTTTTCCTGAGAGTGGCCATCTTTGCTCTGTCCCTTGTTTTATGGGTTGGGGGCGTTTTTTCCCTGCTTCAGCTGGGAAGATTTTGAAGATTCAAACTCTTGCCTCTTCTACTTAAATTTCTACTCAATCTTGACAGCATATCTATAAGTCATACCCAATGATGCGATGTCCAAAAAATCCATTTCTATTTGAATGTATCTATGCAGACAGCCGCGGGATTTGAGCACTAGATGTTGTTCAGAGTCTTTAATGCCCAATTTGGTGCACAGTGTATGGAAAATATTGTTGAAATCCAGTACTTTCTATCCCTTTCCTAATGCAGGGTGGTCCATCTGGTGTACTGGTCCTCGTAGCTTCCAACAAGGTAGTATTGTTCTTTAATGACATCCCTGAAGGAATCCCATGTGGGGGCGACTACAAATATTGCATATTCCTCTATGGCCCTTTGCTCAGAGTAAGTATCCCACCAATCCTTAACATGAGGAACGACCTTGAGGAGTGCAAAAGTAATCTTTTCCCTATCAAAAAAATTGTGGACAGAAAAATACCCTTCGAGCAGATTCAACCATTTATCTACAACATCCGTATCTATTAGTCCTTCAAATAATGGAATATCAAAATTTATTTGTACCTTGAAGGGGGTTGCATGGTCGCTTGATGAATATATTTCTCATGTGGGCAGCCTCCGAAGGATCTATGCAAAGTTGTCCATAATTTCATTCCTTTGTCACGCAAGGGATTCCTCGAACAATAGTTTAAAAGGATCTCTTGCTCCATCATCTTTCTTCTCATCCCCCATGAGTTGTGGTTGGGCTCGATGTGACCGATCTTGCAAAGGCTCGACTGGTTCAAGTCCCAACTTCTTGCACCCAGATCTTGTCAGGGACATTCATGAAGAAAAATAAATGAAGAGCAGACTGCTTTGATACCACTGATCCATATTTATGAGAAGAACGAAATAAATCACAGACTAAATACAATAACACAGAGATGTGGAGAACAACAATAGATATTTAGTGAGCAATAAATTCTATTGAATAAATAAAATACGTTGAAACTGTAAAACTGCAGAACTAAAAACAACTTGCTCGAATGGTGGTAGCTATCTCTGAGAAGAGATGTAGCTGCTACATGCATCCGCCTGATCATAATGATTACAATGAGGTTCCACAGGCCTTTTTAACATTACTCATGAATGCCAAAACCCTAGACATCCAAAAATCTAACCCTAAGAGATGAAACGCCAAAAGTTATGTGGGCCCTGATGGGTAAGTTGGTACCTCAACTTCCCGGGGTTGTAACTTTTGCATATGACCTTCATTTTAGGTGCGTGATAGCCCATTGGAAAGGTATTTTTGAGAACTACACATTATGACATCAAAATCTAACTCTGTCTATAGATTGAGTGTGGAAATCCAAAAAAAAATGTTGTTTAGGGCCCCAAAACGGCCCTGGAAATATAGAAAGATGTACTGACATGAAAACTTCCAAAATAAGACAATTGGATTAGGTGGGAGGCCACCAATCTCCACCTAACAGTTGTGTATGGCTTCAGATAGCCTCGAAGGTGTATAACCCACATTAAAAAAGAATTATAGAAGAATGTGTTGAACTAAAACTGTCAAAATGAGCTAGTTGGAATAGGTGAATGGCCACCAACATCCACCTGGATCACTTGAAGACTGTTCTGCCACTATGCATGTCCCTCATAGGTTCCCTTTCTCAAATTATACCTCTCATATTAATATTATTAACATAATCCTTACTCGATTGAGAGAACTACCTTATGATCAATGCTCGAGTGACAAATCCTTTAGACTAATCAATGATCATTAGAGACTATATAACTCTATTGTTTGTGACCTTCGATGCTTTTGTTTCTCAACTACTATTTTGAATATTCACTAGCTATTTCCCTCTTATCTCTAGAGTTTCAATCCAAATCTAACCATAAGGTTTATCTCCAACCCACCAATCTAAGTGATGGTACTTGGCAAACCATCAGTAAAATGTGTTTATCACTTATAATAATAATAGAATACAAAATATATAATAATAAACCAATAATATATACCTAATTATAATGATTTGAGCCATGGCCTTGAACCATGAGAAAGGATCTATAAAAGGGATTTTGATCCCTATGAGAGAAATATGGCCTCAATTTTGGGGATTAGGTGTAGTGGGGATGGGACTTATAGCACAAGCCATGGCTCAAGGAAAAAACTTTGTCCTTAAGTAATGTTTTCTACGCTTATAAGTAATGCATTTCCACCTTATACCATTGTAAAGGCCATGTAGAATTGTTTTTCACTTGAGAGGAATATGTTCACAAGTTCATGAATCTTTTACTAAAAGGATGGATAGTTTAGACAAAGCTATGGGTTGGGGCCAAAAACCATGGATTTGGCCCCTGAGCAAATGTTTTTTGGGCTCATGTCCCATGTTCCAAGGCCCTATAACAAGATACAACCCCTACAAAGAAATCTTTGCACTACAAGAAGAGGATGGCACTAATTTCAATGTTTGGGAGTGGAAAGTCTGGGTCTCGTGGCCTAGGTCATGGTTTGGTAGGAAAACCATGGATTTAGACACTAGTTTGTGATTTCCAGTGTACATGTCATGCACAAGGCCTTAAATGATGAAATAGAATATGTAGAAGGAATATTTGCACTATGAGAAAAATACGAAACTAATTTCAAGGATTAAGTGTCATAGCAAGGACATGTCTCTTAGCCTAAGTCATGGCTTGGGGTTGAAAACCATGGATTTTGATCCCAACCAATGTCTTTTAATTCATAAACCATTGATAAGGCCCAAATCACAATATAAACCTTACATAAATAACATTTTCCCATAGAGGAATATAAACCCAGTTTCAAGAATGAAACATAATAAGGATGTTTCTAGTTTCCCAAACAATGGATTAACCCTAAAATCCATGGATTTAGCCTCTAATTATTGTTGTTGAGCTCATGAGACTTACAAAGGTCCCCACAGGGATTAATTAGGGATAGCTAAGATGATTAATTAGGGATAGCTAAGATCACTAATATAGTGGATATCATTAACATCATCACATTGTAGCTGAAAAATATATCATTTTTCTATCGATTATTAAGTGCAAATGATTTTATTTAGTAATGAATTAAAAAAAAAAATGATATCATCAAATATCACTCATTATTATTATTAAATAATATTTGTTATCACTCATTATCATTATTATTATTATATACTATTATTATTAATAAATAAAATTTTCACTTACTACAAGAATGTGTATGGATTGAGAAGAGTATTCAAAATATTCCAAAACAATGTATCAGATAACGTCGACCAATAGCAGCAGTATTGAAATGTAGAGTTGTGGTTAGTATTTACTGGTACTGTGATTTACAAAATATATTGCATATAATTTCGTTGAGTTAATCGGAAGCTGAGGAATCATAGTAAGCTGGAAGGCCATCTAGCTTGATCAGACGGCGTTGCCTCGCATACTCAAGGCACTGCATCATAATGCTCAGTGTCTGCTTGTGAGTTTCGAAATTGTTCCTCACATTCGAAGTTTTCCTCCGATCAGCGGGATCTGCAACATAGTTCTCTATACAATGAACAGCATCTGTCCCGGCTTTCAGAGCGATGCTTGCAGTGAGATCCCGCAGGTCTATGGATTTCATCTGCGCTTCTTTCTTCTGCGTCAATACCACTACAAATTGAAGACCTGCAACGTATGATAATTTTATTAAATTCCAAAGATTAAGGCGTCCTCCTTATTGTTTTGAATGAAGAGAGTTTATATGCAGGGCATAATATTATTCCAGGGAAATAGAATTAAAAACGTTCAGAGGGATTTTAATCTAGACTTTTCAGAGGTAAACGCTGAAACGAAAGCTAATGTAAACAAAATAAATTTGGTAATGATAAAATGTAATGGGAGAAGGATCTATTATTATCAAATAGAAGTTTCTTATAAGTATTTGGTGTTTGGTTTGGTAGTGACCTCATACACTAATTTGATGTTTGGCTTGGTAGTCACCTTAAAAATAGATTATATAATTAAAAATACATTTCTTCATTACCTTATTATATCTCAATTTACAGTGAAATTATTAAGTTTATTCTCTTTCTTAATTTTTAAAGTTACAAGTTCAATTCTTTATCTTATAGCTTTTTGCAGTTCAGCTAATTCAGTTTCAGTAAATAACTACTCAAAACTGATCAAAGAAAATGGCGAAACTGATTGGATCGATTTTGCTAAAACATGTTTATTATAATGAACACAGGTAGATTCCAATATTCCAAAGCAAAAACAATGAGAGCTATTTTTACACCTTATATATGCATGCATTACCAAAAAGTTTTCATATTGAAAGTGCAAACTAGAAAGCTTGCATTTTGTACAGCGAGAGCTAAAACGGTAGGTTTTTTAATTTTATATCAATTTTTTTTAAGGGGGTAAGAATCGTGGTAGAAAATCTGGTAGAGTATTCATCATGACAGAACTGGGATCCACTTTATTCTAGTAACATGTGTATGTGTAAGCAATTTATGAAATGGAATTGTCTACACAAATCAGGCGTTTATGAAATGGTATTGTCTACATAAATCACAAATACCCTGAGGTGTACATTCTTATTATCCCAGCATTCGGTATTGTTAGCCGCATAGTATCAACATTCTCAGTAAAACCTGTCTTCGGATACCTTGGAATGGTCTACGCAATGTTCTCAATTGGGATTCTTGGATTTTTTTGTATGGAGTGAAATGGCTCCATTGGACCTAGTCCTTTAATTTGCTATTAGCGAAAACATCTGCAGATCCGTCTACATGTCCCATGTTATAATGAAGGATTTATAGGATTATACGCTGGTACTTAATTGAAGAGACTGCAGCAAATGATTAATATCGAAATAAAGCGATATAAAATAAAAAGGATGAATATCTACATTGCTATGCAGTATTAAATGTTGTCCATTAATTATAGACTATTAAATTGAATTTAAAAGCAATTCAGATTTGATGATTTATAATCCATCATTGAATGTTGATTGATTATAAACCATTAAATCTAAAAACAATTCAGATCAAATGACCTATAATCCATCAGCCTCAGCCTTCAGCATTCAATACTAGTTAGTACTATGAATATTATTAACAAAACAAAAGGACAGTCAATATCCATTCTGCTAAACAGCATAGAATGCTATACATATTACTAACAAAAACAAACGAGCAATCAATATCCATAACTAAACAACATTGAATGTTGAAAATGATAAATTATAGACCATCTAATCTAAATTAGATTAAAATCCAATTACCTATAATCCATCCCAACATAACAATATGAATATTACTTATCAAACCAAAAATACAAAAAAAAGTGAACACACCCTGAGGCATGGATTCTATAAATTAGTCAACATAAAATAAAATATTGTAATTCTATGATTGACAATTAATCATTAAGCCGAAAGGCCTACACCTATTGACAATGGGCAGATTTAATAGGGGTTTAGTGCTTAAAAAGTTTTCTATGGACAGGATTAAATATGGCTGGAATATTCTTAGTAGTCACACAAAATAAATGGCTGTGATTTCAATCATTAACTTCCTAGCTATTATAAAGACATCAGTTTATGTGTTTACTTTTTTACATTTACCTAATCATATTTAAAAATTACTTTG